>JAPYZR010000435.1:0-49647 GCA_030522945.1 Trichopria nigra | reverse complement strand
TTTCGTGGATATTTTTGATATATACAATTTTTAACCAATATATTTGCCTAATAATTAATTATTATCTAAGAAAAATGGACATAATTTCTACCAGGGTGATATAATTCTTTTGATAATATACATTTATGTAATTAAAAATACGTTATGAATTAAAAATTTTATGAAAATGGCGCCATTTATATGTTGTAATCGGGTCTACATAATCGTTTAGTACAAGTCGTTATGACACCCGTTTCAATAACGCACGATCCGATAGGATAACGTCTTCATATGAAAAATTAAGATTTTATTCAGGTAACATATTTTTTCACGTTGTTTTTCATTCAGGCAGTCATATTGGAAAAACTACTAAATATAAGTGAAAATGGATTGCAGATTCGGAACAAACATACCGAAATTAAGAAAATATGGATTTTAAAAAAATATTCATTAACACATTGTACGAAAACTTATAACATGAAAAACATCAACATTTATTTACATATATCGTTTAGAGCGTTATCGGATTACGTATGAAATAAATATGCCGTCAATTTTATGTTAATATTGATGTACACTCTGTTAGAAATAGAATCAAAGGGTATTCTATAATTGTCTAAATCCACTCTTTTGCAATCCAAATACTATATACACCATTTGAAGCGTTAATTTATGAAGGTAATCCACACCACCATTTATACCAGTGTTTGAGCATTAATTTAAAAATGTTTCATTCTTATATTAATAAATACAATATTTTCTAATTTAAAACTGCAAACATTTTTAGTTTGCTGGATCATATAATCGAGAAATATTGTTTTCGATAACATAGCCTTCGAATAATGTTATAGAATATAAATTTAAAACCACAAATCGTCGATTGTTTTTTATTTACAAAAGTTTTTTTCGTAAAATTTGTAAAAGTAAAAACTTGAATCTAATCACAAATTGAAGTGCTATCAAGCCAGTGCAAGTAAAGTTTGAGCTATATAAATTGAAAACAATGCTGCTGCTGAGTGCGTTAACAAGGGTCAAGAACTAAACTATATATACATACATATACACATTTCCGGTCATAATTGTTTTTTTTTTTTTTTTATGTAATTCTGTGACATCTAATATTACATGTGATTGCCTGACCAAAACGAAGCTTATTCTATTACGAAGCACAATTAAAGCCTGGGAATATCGCATTGCTTTGTAATTTATCAGTACATGTACGTATGTATTTAATATGCCCACCGACGTGTGTGCGTTGCGCTTCCTTTAAAGAGGTTTAAACAGAAATGCCGACGTTTCCGTCTTTCCTGTTTTATATTTCCAGCGGTTTACCACCCGTCGACGAATACTCAAATCTTCCCCTGTACATTATATATACTTTTCAGCGAAGATGTACTACTGGGAACAACTTTTCACTTCAGTCGAATTACTGAAAGTGTCACTAATCTTGTGGGTATTTAAACGTGGTCGCAGTAATAAAAGTAACATACCACATTTAAAAGAAATTGTGGCATGGAATTCTGAAACATTATCATGATGTAAAAAATTTGTTTACATTTAAAATGAAAGTTTAGTAAAAAAATTAACGTTTTAAATATATTTCATTAATTAATGAATCTGAACATTATAATTACAGGGAAATTGAAAAATGCTTTATGCAATATATTTTCTTCGCTTTTTTATCGATTCAAAACTGACCAATTTCTAACTGCATATAACTGTAAGCCAGATTCTTTTAATTTTACTTAAAATTAGATCAAAGCACATATATACCTAGTTTGTTACGAAACTTTTTTATGCTATTGAAGATAATATGTTTCAGTAAGTAATAAGTAATTTATAGTTTCACATTTGAAGGCTTATGCATGGTAATACTTTATCAATTCAATCACATCTTTTGAACTATATAAAAAATATTTTGTCTATTTATTGTTGTATTCATGCTGAAAGAAAAAGATGCAAGCCAAAAATTGGTAAAGAATATAATTCATAAAGCTTCAAAAGATTATTTTATTATTTCTAATATATTAATAGCCAAACAATATATACAATACGCATTATTCCAAAAACGTATACACAAAAAGACCCTTATTACTTCATTATGACGAAAATTTGAAAAGAAGTGATTTATACCTTTATTGGTAGGTACCAAAGCGTACAGTGTTGACCTGACAAATTTTAAATCTACTTGTAGGCTATTTAAACATAATTTATTGCTTTATGGTTCACGCTACGACTTCATACTAAAACTGATATTATGGCACCGTAGTTCGCAAAGTAAACAAACGAAACATAATAATCATGATAAGCGTATAAGGGGGCATAATAATCATGACGAAACACAATAATCGGGATTGCCGTAAAAGCATACGTTCATCAATCCTTATAGCTTAGTTGGAAGACCATCTTATAACAGTATAGAAAGATAGATTTTTTAAAAACTAAAATATTTGTTTAGCTTTCATGTGCGACATATCTTGGAAATTTCTACTAAAACTCAGTCCGTTTCTATAATTAATATAAAAAATGTGGAGTACATTAAAAAGTACAAGATTATGTGTTAACGATTGTTTCTTTTTATTATTCACCTTTTAAATACTTGATACAGTAGGAAATTGTAGCAACAAATATAATATATTGTCTATACAACCATTCAATCTAATTGAACATTATTTTGCGGCATAACAAACCTTTTACTGCAATGCTAAAAACGATTTCCAGTTAAGATTGGGCCCTACCAGAATGTAACGCAATTTGAAGCAGATCCAGGTCGTGGTCTAATCTGGTTCCCATTTTTTGCCCTAATTCAGCCAGGTAAACACCACGAATTACGTCGCACCTCTAGCTTAACCAGGTCCAATTCCTATTTCATTATCATTTTATCATGATATATTATATTGTATATATATATATATATGCGTAATGCATTAGTCAAATTGTAAGTATGCTATTTACCTTTGGTTTATAGAAACATTTTTTATTACCCGCGAAAAAATTCTGGTAATCTATCGCAGTAGCTACTATTGCAGTAGTAGCTATCGGTCTCTATGTAAAACAACATGTGATATAAAATAATACGTCATGTCAAAAAGTGCATCGGACGGACTACTTCTGTACCAAATAAAAACCTATTTCTATGACGAGAGCAAACAGCGATACGAGCGCTCCTAGCGGCTTGAATGTTTACAGTCTACATCCCCATACCTCTTCACTATAAGCCCTATAATTTCTATTTAGGAATGCCTCACCATAACCACGCTGGAGCCCTAACAGATAACCCTTTATAAAAGTGCCTCCGATTTTCCGATTTTTAGTAATACATATTTACAGTGGTCCCGTCATAGCCCTTTCAATCTTCGAGAAACCCCAACACAATTTCCATACGGCACGGTCAGTAGGCAATAAAAACGATATAAGCGGTGATGAGAAAGAAAAATATTCAAACAATCAATAAAAAGATTTCCTTCATATCATGGGTAGTAATAATTATTATTTAACCACAAACGTAACATGTTTGTTCTAAACGTCCAAAATCCATTTACTATATCCTTATATAAGTTCAGGATAAGGCCACATCTAACCTGGAGGGAAAAATGAAAAGTCTTTACATCTCACCAAAAAAGACACGCCGGTACTTTCCTTCAAATTATTATACGTAAAATCATTTGAAACAAAAAGCATTTTTATTAAAATGTGATGTTTAAAAATTATGAGCAAAATACCTCCATGGTGCGGAGAACCTCCAATACCCCATATTAGCATCACCGGCGAAAATTTTGATTACAAAATTGCTGACGGCGTAGATTGATAATGGGCTTAAAATAGCAACGGACATTTTCTATTTTCAGTATATAATTACATAATAATAACAATGATCGCGAGCGGCAGTAGCGTTCCGTTTCAACATACACGTCGCCTAGTGAACTCGATCGAACCGCCCTAATGCGTTGTAAATGGCCACGGGTACATGCGTGTCTCTCGCGTATCAATTCCCGAGTAGGTATACTCATGCAGGCGTAATATATATAGCTGTATAACCAGCGAGGGATTTACCCGAGGCATTGCTTCCGTATCGTAATAAATGGCGGAAGGAGAGACCCTTAAGGCCGTGGAGGTGTATCCAAATGAAATCTCGCGAGTCGATAAATATTCGGTTATCTCGAATAATCGAGTTATCGCGCGATAACTAGGTGCGGGCGGGACAGCCTGCTTGCACCGGGTCGTGGAGCGAATTGGCTGAATGCATGTTACACACAACGCACATATTCGCGTAACTTTATATATATATATAAATATCCACCTACTCGAATCCCACATAGTGGCTCTACACAAATCGATTTTTTCTATCGTTCAAGCCAAGTACGCGTCGTCTATTACATAAATGGTTTTTGTCGCGTTGGTAAATTTGATATTGTTATTATATAGTAAGAAATGAAGGATATAATGAAAATAAAGTACTACCAGTCTGTTCGGCTTTGAAGAAATATTCGTTAAAATTACCCTCACAGAAAAGAATATGTTTTGTGTTCGAAATGACACCCAATTGATGGGTGTAAACCCGGATTTTTTTAGTGTACTTTTCGTTAAGTGTATTAATACCTACGATATATATATGTGTGTGTCATGCTCGAAATCGATCAATTATTATATATGAATATTAAGTTGTGTGCCTATGTACATATATTATATCTCGCCATTGCTGTAAGAAATTGTAAGTGTACCCCTCTGTTACTCACATACACACCCATGCCTACACACACACACACGCATATATATATATATATATATATATATAAGTATAAAAATACGGTATAGTTATATATATGCGTAAAATGCACCGAACCAACTAAAACCCCCTATCTTAAGATAGTAGTGATCGAGACTTTGCGTGACTCCCAGCAGTCCTCACTTACCTCGGATTGTCTGCACTGGCGATGCTTCAGGGAAGTACAGTCTACTCGAAACAATACATTACTGTAGAGCGATTGGCCGCTTAAGAACGAAACCAGACACTACATTATCCTGCTAATTTATCGCTTTTGCGAGTAATAGCAGGAGCTGTAAGAAGGAAATACTGGAAACAGATAGAAAGTTGCCAACCGTACAGAACATATATACGATTGGAGGAATCAATTTTACTGCGGAATATGTGCGAGAAGATTTCTTAATCTTTCTAAAAGCATTGTCTCAATCGATAATTGGTGAATTTAAAGTGACTCGAAAGGAATTTATCGCGTTTCCAGGAAATTCATGCAATTGAAACCGTTATCTGCTTTTTAATTTGTATCATTGATTTCTGGTAAAATGAAACGTAGATGACTAGGTATTTAGGAGTAAATACAAGCACGGACATACTAAAAGTGTTTATGATGTAGCAACAGTACCAGGACGTAATCACTTCAATTATTACCCCTGATGATGGTGGTCAATTCTAATTAGGTGATCCATATTTGACTTGAGTTTCTTATTTTAAAAGTTGGTTTCATTGTCTCTTATCAAATTTCTATCAGTGGAAGGCACCCGATACCGAATTGCTCTAAAATATCATCAAGTGTATTTAAACACTGAATAGAAAAAACAACGTTGATACTGGTCGATATGTTAAATATTGAGTTAGATGTATAATTATATATACAAGCGATGCAATTCTCGTGCGTATATATGAAATTAAATCTAAAAGAGGATAGGAAAATATACAAAGGGATAATTAAGTTGTTGAAAGAATTAAAAGAGACGTTAACGCATTATACCATATACAGAAAACTACAAACAAAATGACAGGCGTTTCTGTAAAGTTTATTCTCATTTTTAAACGTATCACGTGCGATATTTACGCGAAGAAATGAAATGAGCATTAATATTAATGAATCGTAAAACAGTGTGACTGGAACTACTGTAATTTCTTGTACCCGAAGGTATATACGCTGTTTTCAAATAATGTATAATTATTAGGTGGAAATTAATTGACTGTGGCATTTTTAATTTTTTAATATATTTTAGTCAAAACTACGGAACAGAAACGGATAAGAATTCGCTTGATGTAAATATTTTGTCCCGCCAAGGGTCATTTGAATCTCGTGAATAATAAACCTCACGCATAACGTGGGGGCATTGCGAGAAATATCTTTCTTCGATAATTAAACAGCCCATTTAGAGAGTAAGAAATATTTTTTATGCAATCTTATCTTTGCGTATCGTTGCGTAATTGCACACTATATATAGTTATACGTATAGTGTGTTTACTAGTTACCGCCAAGAAAATGATCATTTACTGATAACAGCCGACATGGTATTATCTTGCCATAATTTACAACACTTATGTATGAATAAGCGGAAGAAATGAAGGAGAGAAGATAGAAGGGAAGGTGCGTGTGTGTGGGTGACACAAAAAGAACGAGTATGCCTTGATTATTAAAACAGGAACTTGAAGACACCCAAACATTAATTCATATCAAAATGACAGGAATGAAACGAAAATAATTAGGAAAAAGAAATATAATACAATTCGTATTTATATATATACATACAAAACAATAAGTCAATAAGATTTAATTAAATCCCCTTCTAAAACATGTACATTTTATTAATACATCAGTATATAATGCTTTTCTGATTTTCAATTAGTTTCTAGCATTTTTTTAGTAGAAGAAATTATTAAATTTTATGAAAATTGAAAAGGTCAACCAGCTCCTTGTTTTGCGTGAATTATAATTTTATTATCCTGAAAAATTACTCGTAAAGTTATCTTATAATGTGCTAACCCTTTCACGCGTGCGTTTCGTATATACACTATAATTTACACACATTTGCATTAATTAGGCCAAGTAATGCGGTATTCAACACCACGGCGATGCACGTGATGATGAGAAATTGCTAGTTTCAATGATATTGTCTGAGATTAACGTCAATAACGCTTTTTATTTAATAATAAATATTCAATCCTTATCAATTAAATTTGTCAAGTTTGTAATTGCTGAAATTAGGTAACTCGTAAAACTCGAATATATTTTTAGCAGATATCAATAAGAAGTATTAAAATAATAAAGGCGATGTTGGAATTACTGTTTTACGAAACCATAAAATTGCGGACTTGAAATTTGTAATAGAAAAATTTCAAGTTGATTTTTTTTTTATTTACAAAATGAGCAATTTATGCAACAAAAGAAAAAATGATTTGTGACAATCTTCTTATTTTTGCACCAACGATGTACATTTAATTTAAGTTTTATAATGTTACAAAACTTCGTAATTTGATCGTCATTTTTTATTATAAATAATTAATTTTTAGGTGTTTATTTACTTCAAATATGCAAGAAATAATGTAAATGCACTAATATAAAGAAATATATATGACAGTGACATAATACCTTAATAATAAGTATATTAGAAATTCGAGGTGAATTTTAAAAAGTAACCCGTAAATGGCGAAAATCACCATATAAGCAAATATATATGATTAATATAAAATATTGAAGACGTGTCCGTTACTGACACATTCATCTCCTATATTTCCTATATGCGCATACAAAACGCAAAACAAACTTAACGTCGCATAGTTTTGTGATATTGCAATAAATCATCTTTAATGTTCTGTCAGCATACGCATTCAAAACATTTAAAAGTTCAATTGGTAATATTCAAGTAATGTATCCGTAAGTTTTAGGTATAATTAAATGCCACTCCATATTAATATCATATCAACGTGAAATTCCATTTATATTTTCCACCCACGCAATACGTACATATTCTATTTCTCCCATTACAACATGTCATGCACCTCATTTCAATGTTCGTCAAAACAATAAAGTGATGTGTGTTTAAAGAAAAAGAAATAACAAAGATTGATTATGTTGAAACAAATTATTCTAATCCTTACGTTTTTTTATACCGAGCCTATGATAAGGCACGATAAATGATGAAGTGTAAGGTAAGATAACTAATTATTATCTTATTGTACAGGTACATAAAAAAAATATAATTTTCACATATGTCTCTACACTAAGATCAGTTTATGGCCATTTTTTCTGGACTCCATTTACTTGTAGCCTATATATAGAGGCCAGAAAAAATTGGCGTTTTTTATTTTATATTCTATTCTACATTCCTTAAATGCCCAATAAACAAATTCAGATATGTGCACAAAATTTACAATCATATACAATCTGTTGAAATCCGAAATTCTAGCTCGAGCTTAAAATCATTAACCCAATTTGTACTGGACATACATTGGATGACCAGATATGAAAGAATGATAGAAATCCGCAGACTCACGCGTAGATAAATATGTAGATTTTACATCAATTGTACGTCCCTTGTGCGCCCATTATACGCACATAATGGATGTCCGATGGACGCCCTCGCTAGTGACAACTGAACTACATCACACGCCCATTGTTTCCGGTCTGATCATACAAGTGATGTAATTGTTTTATTTAGGAAATTACAAAACTAATGGCATTATATATTATGGTTTTTTAGTAGAGTAACTCTCTAAATTTCTTGGTGTAACATTTTACTCCATGAAATTTAGAGAGAACATTGGTGAACACTTAGACGTGACATTTAGTTGACAAGCATTCAGCACTACTTTGACTTTGGATGGGTGAAAATAATTTATTTGGATCTGAGTTGAAATGGAACAGGTATTGTTACATAAACTTGTTACGAATTTGTATTTATTTCAGCGTGACAAGTTTCGAATACGTTATCCAATATAGAAGTACGCAAAGGTATAGAATTTGAATACGCATTGTTATACGGTTAACGACGTACCACCCCTCACGGTAAAATAATATTTACACGTTGAGGTATTTAAAAACCAAAATATAGTAACTATATCAACGCAAGACCGGGCTAGAGACAACCTGCTACCAAAATCTGAAAACCGATTGAAAAATAATAATTCGTAGGTATACAATATGTCTGCACAATGAAGCTCAATATCAAAGTTATATTCTGGTGTCTAAGTTCATGTTTGAACTACTACGCATGTAAATGTGAACACTAGCGTACTCTGAACTTAAGTTGCATGAAGCTCGCCTGCCTGTCGATCAGACTCTTGAGTCACGATTTTGAAGCGAAATATGATGCTGGGAGATTCAATCTATCGTGATTTTACTGCACCACTCAAAAATCTATGTGCACCACAGCTTCTATACTGTTGGAAATTCAGAATTAAACCGATAGTAAAAGTATGTAGAAGAACCTTACAATTAAAAATCACATTTATAAATTTAGGTACCAGACTTGAAATGATATAAGTCGATTGAGTTTTGATGGGTTACGAACATATTACGTCATCTAGTATCTTTGGATACAAACTTAATTGCAGTTCAATAAAGCCGGAATTATTGAATTTTTTTAAAAGATGAAATTAAAGGATTAAATTTAAATTTCGCACAATATGATGGAATGTACATATGAACATTTATTTTTCCAGTCCACGAGTAGGTTCTTCGGTGTTTGATCAAGTTTTCCATAATAAGAAGTGAATTTGCATGACTGTAAATGATATTGCATGATCTCGTATAATCATATTGCACGATAAAATATTCTTAAACCGTACAGTTTGCTATTATATCGAATTTTACGGCATTCCTCTCGCTTTTTATACGCGTTAGCGTGTGCAAGCGATTGCTGTACCATTCCCACCGTGTGAAATTAACACCCGTACGATTATACGGGATGGTGACGGGCTGTCGTTCAGCAATCGTAGTGGTCGATATCGACTAAAATCAATGTCGATCATTTCAACCGGCAAGTGCGGGGTTATGATGGGCACCGTCCTTTTCCATCGGCTGGTATATACGCAGCCACGAACATATACGTAACAACCGGTAGTTAGAACCGTCGATCTCGCGCCGACTCGCGGAAGACGTATAGAGAATTTCCGTCGCTTGGCCGTTACTTCCAGCGATGTTCGCGCGCGATAAGCCGGTGGCAAGTGCTTTACCTGATGATATATAGACGTACAATTAAGCAATTATGCGCCTGGTGCGTCTATAGGCGAACGATACAGCGACGACGCGGAATAATGCCGGTACGCCACGCAACTTACTCAAATATGGCTGCTGCGTATACACACGCTCATCACGCACACTCGCTCATCTCGCTGCTCGCGAATAACCTACACACGTATACGACCGACGTATATACGTATACGGGACTTGCAATGGGTGACCGCCCCTATGTATTTAATGCCGTGCTGCGCGTACGTAATGCGCTACACTGCATTATTATGCGCGCGCCAAGAAACAAATTGCATTCGCGACGAGGATGCTCGTTTGTGCTTTTTATAGTCTTTACACCGCGCATATATGCTTCGTTTGGTACTTTGAGCATCCTGCGGACGCTGCTCGCCTTTATGCAAATGCTCCGTAAGCGCGCTAATGTAACCGTTCGCGTTTTACCTAATGCGATCGTGCCTTTTTTAGTCGCCGGCCGCAGCATCGTAGAATTGGGAAGAGCAATTGCTTCGGAGGCGATGCTGTCCTTATTCGGTTATTCGCGCATGCGCTCGGTCCATTCTATTATAATTGAAAACCGATAATTGAAGGTTATTGCTTATTAGCGATTTCGCAAGTTAATTTCCTCCCGGCATGCTTCGGACTCATATTTTATTCACCAAAAAAGTTAGACAGCAGCTACTCGGAAACTCTAACAAATCGGTTACGTACCACTCGAGGTCAGTATTACGCAGCGTTATATACCTGCAAATCGGTAACAATTCAAAAGTATTTCTAAGAATGAGACGTGCAACAAGAATAAAACCGGATTGCCTGAATACTACCTAAACGCTGGCGTACTTCATGATAGCTATATAAGTCATTGAATATTAATATACCTGACTATATACACACGCATCCCTATCAATTCGAGCGTCGACGAAACAAGTATGATTAAGAAAATCTTATTTTCGTCCATTATTATGTCTAGAATAAAAGTATAGATTAGGTTCAAATTTTCTTTCTGGACAAGTCACGTTTGGGCCAGTAGGAGATTTTTTAAATAAAAATTGAAGGAAGATTTTTCTGATTAAAATCCTCTCAAATTCTTAGGACATTCGATTTTCATCCAGTCTCATGAAACTGATTGAAAATGATTGAAAAGCATTCATTTTTAAATATTGAATTCTATTTGTTGACCTGCGTGATTACCCAGTAAACCCAAGAAGCATCATTCAAGTACCAGAAATAGGATTAAGAATGATAGAGATTTATTCGTTTCAGTCCAAAACGAATATAGTTATCTATCATTCTTAATCCTATTTCTGGTACTTGAATGCTTTTTGGTTTACTGGGGATTTCTATATCGTTAATCATTCTAAATGCTTTTAAGTAAATTGACTATCTTGTTCTTGAATGCTTCTCAATGATGCAGTGTAAAAATTATAAAGTGAATACTTCCCTTTTCGGAATAAAGCATTGATATAAAAGTTTTGCTTCTTGAAGTATTTACGCGAGAAATTTTCATTCATTCTAAATCGGGAAACTTGCGAATGCTTCGTAATAGTTTGTAAAGCATTTACGTAAATATTTTTAATACTTCTGAATGTTTTTGCATCAGAATGTCTACAAATGCTTTGAATATATTTCATTCGATTTTCTAGTTTATTGCGAAAGCGTTTGTTAAAGTCTATGCATTTTAAGCATATATACTCTCTAAATTTCATGGAGTGACGAAATGTCACTCCACAAAGAGTGATAATTGAGCATACTCTTGTAAAGGAATGAAATTTCACTCTGTAAGAGTGACATTTCACTCCATGAAATTTAGATAGTACATTTATATAGTTTATACGCATGTATGTAAAATCACGACCAAGAATAAATTGCCCTCTTTAAACAAAGCATTCAAAATGGTTGGCTTACCGTCATTCTTATTTCTAAATACTATTAAAAAAATGTCATTGATATAAAAGGATAGGCTCATTTAAATTGATTTATCGCGTGCTTTAATCAGAAACACCGGACACATTTAGAGATATCCATTATAATATAACCTTTTAGCCTTGCCGTTATTTATGACTATACTATAATCTCAATTTATTAAATTATAATTTTAATGATCGCGTAAATTAATCCTACAATCCTAAAGTATACAGTATATATTCGTCAGATGGTATATTTTTCATACAGCGCTTTATGCTGATATTAGAAATTTTAATTTAGACCTTCATCCATCTTCATACACGTAAATCAAGAAGTAATCATCCGTTTTATGAATATGTACATTTACATCATTACGTAATCAATATGGCAAATACTATACTAGACAAGCTATTTTGGTTATAAACTTGCAAATTTTAAATAGCAGACATTTTTTTTATGTAAGGCGAAATGAAATGTAAAGAAGGGCGAGTTTTCCTGTTTTGGGTGCTATTATTGAGATATTTTTTGCTGGGATTCAAAATGATTTGTATTATTTCATAATAAATCTCACAACGGCTGACGTGTCAATAAAACGAATAATTGTTTCCTAACAATATATATTTTTCATGTCCGTGAATCGAATGATAAAAGGGCGTTGCTTCAGAATTAGTTGCAAGTCAATATAATTTGATATTTGAGTTATACTTTTAATCGTCAATAAATATAGATTTGACGTGGATGTTGTTGAATAAAAATGATGGAGACATAAAGCGTAGCATTGGTTTTTTGTATATTTTAGGTTACGAACAGGATATTGTATCTTTAATACTTCAGTAACCTGGAAATTCTGCTATAGCATTCTATAAATTCTTCTTCTTCTTCTTCTTCTATTTCTTCTTCTTCTTCTTCTTATTATTATATTATTAATGATGATTGTCAGTAACCAATCAGTGCCGTCTTGTGTAATTGAATAAAATCACAAAAGTATTAAAATAATAATATGAATGATGAAATGATCAAACGTACTTAAATAAATTACTTAAAATAAATGAGCAGTAAACTGAATATTATATACTTTCATATCTCGAAATGTACGCACTATAAGCACATTTGTTACGATTTCCTCAATTTCTTGTCGATGCTGTAAACACGCGTCCTAATGTTATTCAAACGTACGTACCTTCCCCTTAGAGCGTAATGTGCAAAAACCGAATAACGAATTCACGTTCGTCGTAATCGTCCGCCTCGTTATATCCGCGTTGTATCTCTTCCCGATCGATTCTTATACAATTAGGGGATTCCGTTTCCCGCCGATAATAAAGCGGCCCACAATTTCTCTCGTTCCGCGTCTCTTACCGCTCGGGACTCTTATCAGCTCCAAATTGGCGCCCTCTTTGCCATGCTAATTCCGCACGTAGCTCGTTCCGCGCGAGAAATCGACCAACACGCATGCGTGTACCAAAAGCCGCCATACAATCGCAAACTCGATCCTTCGCTTTGAGCTTCTCAGTTTTTACATGCTCTATAGAGTCTCCAGAATAGACATTCGTATCGAGCAGAAATGTTGCTTTGTGTTGTACAGCATTATCTAGTATCCGCACTTTTTTTCGATTTGGATAATGCGCTTAATTAATTTTGCGATATGTTTTACTCGAATTCACTTGATTCCCTTGCATTCTACAGCATTTTCATTTCATTATACAAAATAACAAAATTATGCCCACATGTGGGGCGGATTATACAGAAGAGCATCGCAAACTAAGTGAAAATTTGTCTTTTTCTTATGAGCTGAAAGAAATGTGAAGTTTGTCGTTACAAATAAAATTAGTATCTACTTATAAACGATTCTTAACGCCATAATTGCGTGCATAGGTTCAATACAATTCATCATTACATGCCCTATTCACCCGAAAAAGCCTGATTGGTGCTAAGGCAATTATCTATAGGGATGAAATTTGTCGGACGTTGGACTGGTGATGCAACGAAAGTAAAGCATGCAAAGTATTGATTTCTGATTATACTATACTTTGTATATCCTTTTAGCTCATGATACTCACTACTGATTACTTTGAATTGTCGGACAAAAAAGTTGTTTTTATCTCTGACACATAACGAGCGGTAGTAGCTTCACTTGATATTTTTGCAAACGGGGCAACGCGTTTCGGTTTAGCGTTACCGATTAAGGCGGTGGAATTAGCCGCTGCACCAAATTACCCGTCAGGGCCCGGAGCAATTTCCTCTACGAATCGACCGACCATTCGACAGAAAACTGTTCGTAGCTGGGATACAGGCCTCTTCGCTCAGCTGTTGGGCGGAATAAGGAGAGCCGCCTCGGAATTAGCGATCGCGGCAAGCTTGACCCATAGGCGGAGTCCCGGGTTCCTGCACTATATATGTATAGGGCTCGTACTAACGAGCGCGTGGATACTCGTTAAGGCGAAGATGCGCGCAAGCAGTTAGGTGGTAGTATCGCGTTAACGAAATTTACGAAGCTTCGCGGTAACGAGTCGAGGTACAGCCTTACGTCATTGTGGAAACACCACTACAATTCACGTGCTCCAGAGATTATACGATGCCTAACGACCAGGGCTTATAATGGCGAAGCGCTGCCGAAGCAACCGTGAGCATTTCACCACCCTTTACTTACATCCGCAGCGGTCTCGCAGCTAATTAGGTGGTCGCTCGCTTGATCGTTATTGCGATGCTCGGATCGCCATGGTTTTCTAACTCATTTTCAGCCACTAAACAACTGGCGAACTGGTAGGTGGATCGCAAAATGAAGGATTCTGACATTTTGTCGTGCGAATGCGATAGTTGGCTTGCTCAAGTATACTTCACACACAATCGATGCAAATGATCATGGATCATCTACTTGGAATCGCGATATCTTTACTCATATCTTCTCTGCCAAAGATGTGATCATTCAAATTACTTCATTGTTAGATCAAGTTAGATTATTATTTTGATGTATAGGCATCAGTCCAAAATAATGGACGATAATGCCCTACATTTCCAGATCGTGTTTTCCTTGACATGAACATAAATTTTTCATCCTAAGAAAGTTGTCGAGCAAACTTTCCGGTTAAATTAAGAAATATCCTATAGTATAATTAATTAATTCTTGAGGCAGTCCTTGACCAACTAAGTCCGTTTTAGGTGAATCTTTAGTCCTGACACATAATTACATTTATAAAATTTGATTATTATAAGATCTGCGGGAGTTCCGTCCTTCCCGCTTTGTTGGCGGTAAGTGGTGTCATTAACCGCAAATCGATGACTACAAAGAAAGAAAAACATATTGAAAGGATCCTCCAGAGTGAAGAACCAAACGTTTCATAATCGAAATATAAAACGAAAAGGAAATTGGGATGTCCTTTTCAGTAACAAGGAATCAAAGTTTCCCATGGGAGCAAAGCACGCCAAAGTTTTCAACGCTTACGAGCAAATCATGTTGCGTGCAACATTTTGTATTGCAGATAATGCCGTTTTATAGGACCGTATTCCCATTGGTAAACGGATCAATGAAAGAATAAAAGTTGCAATATCTGAATCGTTGTCTTCCAGTTAAGAGTAATCTTTCAGCATCTTTTAGGACGCCAGCGGTAATATTCGCACACGACACGTATACTGCGGCTGTATATTGCCACGTATCCCATTCAGGCGGCGAAGAATACATCTGATGGGGCCTCTTTCGACAATAGGTTCTCATTTAAATGTCGAGTTTGCGCGCGCACGAGATGGCCTGGGAAAGGTTCCCGGCCACGGTAGTTTTTGATGATCGACGGTAAACACCGTTCCTTCTTAACCGCGAGAGATTTTAGAATGAGCGGGATAAAAAGATGCTGATAAATTGCAGGTTCGGTTGCAAGGGAGACGATAGTCTTCTTATTTTCTTCCGCATACGGTCTACATACGCAGCTCGGTCATTTTACAAGCGTTCGATAATAACAGCCAGTTGTCAGCGTGTAAAAGGGCTCATGCCATTCGTACAATGGCAAAACCCTTTATTATTAATACTCTGACTACCGAGGTACGACGAAAAGAACAGCGAGCTCGAGGAAACTGCTGCCGATGTCGAAGCACCACACACTGTAAGACCAAAGCGAGTGGTTAGGAGCCGGATGTACGTGTGGAAAATTTACGAGGCGATGACAGCGGAGAAACACCGTTTTATTATATATATCTATACGGGTCTCTCCCGTTCACCATGTGTGACACGTGCGATTCCGCAATTTCGATCCATCTAGGGTAACAATTGTAGCAAAACATATTTATTCGGTACTTACCAGAAACATATGTTTAATGTTTGGATATTAATTGACGTGCACCAATGGAAGGTTTTTAAGTCTCTTTAGGCAAGTTAATAACATCAAGTGGCCCAACTCCAACCACAATTGAGAAAATATGTCGTTTCATTTACATTTGCTAATAAGGACGATGACATCTAAACATGCTTTCATAATATTGGAACCGTTTTATACGGATGCCGATAAACGTTCTCTTTCTATTTCATTCACTCCTTGCATATACAGTTTCAGTTTATAATTATTCATATCGTATATTTTAAAGATTTTCATTAATAGTTTCATATTTTTCGTTCTTGACCGCTCATGAATATTATTAGATTTATATAACAGTCTATGGAAGTATGCAGATATACAATAAAAAATCAAAAACTATTTTTAAGAGTTTTCTTTAATTGCGAAGAATAGAACTTGATATGAATTATAATATTAAGAAATTGAATATTGAAAGAAATGAATATAATCACATAAAACCGAAAAAATCGAGTTATTCCAAATTCAATAAGCGATCAAAACCTAATTGATAATCTTTCAAATATTTTATAGTTTTCACTTTTTTTAACATTGCAGTATTCAGTATTTTGTAATTCCAATACGTGAATAATGTAGTACGCCATAATGAACAATTTACGATCGTTCTTTTGACATTGCTACTAAATGATATCGTCATATCATTTGTAGAGTATACTACTGTAGTAGAAATTATAAATTTCGGTAATGTAATTACAATTGACCACGAATATTTTCTATTTAAGAATCATCATAATAATGAGTAAATAAACACAATGAACAAAATTACTTTGCACTTTACAATAATTTTAATAACTGTAGACATTTAAATAGATAACAACTTTGTTATGTTTAATTAGCTGTGAAAAGTTGGATACAGATGTAATACATTAACGATTATTTTATAACATATTTATATATTGTATATTATTTTATATCATCTCACTTTTCCTTCTGTAGTTAATATGAAGCATGTAAATACTTAATACAATAATTCTGTCTGTATTAAAATATTAACAAGTGACCGTCTTAATAAATGTTAATTGCTGTCGTCGATTGGCACAATATAGCATTGCAGTTTAGTATGCGAGTACACAAAACTTGAAAATAACTCTATATCTAAATCCGAATCGGAATTTTTACTTCATCAATTGATAGTGCATGCACACTGAGAAAAAATCTTGGATAAAATACAAAAATATTCGTATTTAATACCACCAGTGGTAAAATAAGCGTTAACTATAAATTGAATTTATTACCATTACAAATTTTTATTCAATAAATGCTATAAATACTCTGTAAATACTATTTATACTCTGCCTCAAATATCAATAATATATCTTATAAAATACCATCAGCAGTGGTAATATAGGTATCAATTGTTATCACGTAGAACCATACACGGAATTTGTTTTTGTCACAACCTATATAAACGGGTAAAAAATACTAATAATATTTTTTACCTTTAAATACAAGTAGTACAATAAGTATTGCTTGTAACAAGTAGTTAGAATATGCATTCTTTTGGTATAATAAATACGAAATCCCACAGTTACCGCTACGATGGGTAATAATATTTTTCGCGTTTTTCTCAGTGTATATATTGATGATTTGGCTGATTGATTAGTAATGCATTAGCTATGTTTGTCTCAGATATCACTAATGAATTAGCGATATTTCAGTAAGGTTACGGAAACCGTAAATCTCCTACGTCAGAAACGATTCATTCATTCATTCATTCATACATTCAAAACCGAAATGCTTTCGAGGTAAGATTTCTGCAACCTTACTGAATGTTCTCCGAGACGAAACGTTTACCCGATTTTTACTAATTACAAATAAGAGAATCATTTTAATATATTATTTTATTAGTGATTTAACCTCATTATTTGAATTAGTAGTCAATTTTACTATTTGAATTATTTATAAGGAAATAGATGTTCAGTTCATTTAGTGAAACGTATAAAAATTTATTATATTCTAACTAATTCATTTAACAATTATGATTTACTGATGCATTTAGTCATATGATATTAACTATAATAACATTAGTATAGCCTTTTATTAACTGACAATTAGTTAAATTCTAGTTTAAAAAGAAGTCTCTTATTGCAAAACCTATGTGAAAAATGTAGTTATACGATTGTGTAGATATATTTATTTGAGGTTAACAGTAATTTTTTATGAAAGTAAATAACCTCAAAATTGTCTAATATCCTAACTTCAAAAAATATTAGTGATTTTTACTGGACCATTTATTGTTTTACCAAATTTAAAATGGATGCTTTAAAATATATCGATAAGAATTTAAATTACATTTTGACACAATAATGATAGTGAGTATATATATTTTTATTTATTGTCAAAGAACAAAACTTGATTGATTAATTCCTGTATCCAACAGGATATCTAACTTACCGATCTGGAACATTTTCCTGCAAAATTGTTTTATATTTCATTTAATTATTATCAATTCTATATATTGATTATAAAACCACTAACTTTATTAAAAGTTTGTGGAGAAGAAACATGAATATTATGTAATTGTAAATATAGAATCATAGCATATTCTGTTGTTGGTACTACGAATAAAATACCAACAACAGAATATAACATATTATTTTACTTGGTTTTATTATCCATATACGTTTGACACAAACGAAATGCTCGACTTAAAAAACATGTTTAAACCAAATCGCAATACGGGGAAAACTGAAGTGGTATATAATTACTGTATATTATATTATATTATATTATACAGTAAAGAAAATAGTTTGGTAATGTACAGTAGTTACTCAATACCAGGACAATTTAAAAACTAGTTAATTGTTCAAATAAAATGAATACGAGATGGATAGTTATTGCAGAAAATATGCCATTTAGGTCATCGAAAATAAAGCACCAATATATGCTAATTAAAGTAATTACATAGGCAATGTTGATATTGACCGCTAATTACATTTACGTGAGTATTAATTCTAAAATGACCGATTGCGTCAATCACTTTCAGAAGTCGCTGCTCAAACATCTAATTATATTTCGACGTTCTCCCCGTAAACGCACTATAAAAAGAAGCGTGCATTGCTGGAAATACATACGATGCGCATGTGCACATCTTGATAAGTACCATGAAAACAAATTATAATGTAACTGCACGGACAGCACTAAGGACTCGAATCGCTATCTCGATGATTCGCGAGCTTTAGCGCATAATTTTCTTTCCAAGCAGTCTGATTCGATGATACTGTGAAAATAATAATGGGAATAACCTTTCGTTTTAATAAAAAATATCAAATTTGTGCATATTAATTATATTTTAAACATGTTCAATGATTTATAACTATCCATCTTACCATCTATTAATTTAGGCTACATGTTGACGTTAATCTTGAAATCGTCTTCGAATTTGGGTAAAAAGAAATTTTATAATATTTAAGAACAGCTTGAAACCTCCATTTTTTTATTTTTCCATCACACTTTATGATAAAAATATTGTGCTTTTCTATTAATATGTTTTGAAATCGGCTCATTTTTAAAATATAGCGTTATAGTTCTTTTTTAAGGAATATGTATTTCATCCACACTTATTTCTGTCAAAGCTATATTCAAATCATTTCTCAAAATCGAATTTTTATGTACATTGTTTTGCAATTTTGTAATTTTTTAAACTGTAATGTATAAATCGCCAGTAGAAAAAAGAAGTTCCTGAATTGTGTAAAGATGTAATGTCCTTTTTTAAACAAAGACAGATTTCAGCACTGTACATTTACGGAAATTGAGCTGATAATGTGATTTTAATCTTTCGTTTCGCAGCGCTTTTATGGAATTGAATATTTTTTCTCACTTTCGTACTAGTCAGCTTCGTGTCAAGGTCCATTTTTCAGGTCATCATTTTTTAAAAATCAGTCATAAGAAATTGATAAAAATTTCCATTTATGATGGGCTAGAAAGCGTCATGTGATAATGACAAATGCTTTACTATTGCTGATTGTAAATTCTGCATTGGTCATTAAGTATCTCTCCTTCGCCCTTTTTGTACTTTATTGATTTTTCGTATTTATTTCATCTCCCTCTTCGGAATTCACTGACAGCTGTTGGTATTGATTTTAAGCCCGATCGTCGATCAAATGTGTATAATCTTGTTAAATGACCAAAATCGTCGGAAATGATTCATCTCGATCGGTCAAGAATATTTATAGGTGTTTGTCGGCTTTCCGCAATATTTCATTTAGAATAAGGAATGTGAAGAATTATTTTCAGATTTGTATATTTAAATTTAACATTGCTTAAAAATAACTATTTCCTGTATATAAATACACCGAATGTCTATTCATTTTCTATATACTACTCTTCATAACTTGATTTAAAAACGATTATAACCTTATAAGTTACTTTTTCAGTGTCAATATATATTGTCTAAATATTGTCTGAATATTTTTACATATCAGTATTTGTTTCATCTGAATTCAGTATATAATTTGAAGAAAAGGAAAGTGAAGAAAATTATCAAACGTCATTCATAAAAATTAGATACAAATACATGTAACTGCCTTACACTCGATACATGAAATATCTTTTTAATGTCAGTTTCCATAACATCTCCATTGAATTATATGTACTATGGTGAGCTTTAATATATAAGCAATGTACATAATGACATTTTTACATTTCAACCACATTTCAGTTAATTTTTAATGAGCGTGAATGAAGTGTTGTGTATATGTGCACATTAATATTATTTTAGTATGAATATGTATTGTCTTTTATGCACAACTACAATATGTATATTTCGGACATATATACATTATATACGTCTGCATTATATTTTATGGAAATATATACATAAAATTTCACAAAGGTGTAGATTAATTTTTTCCAATCTCTGCACTGAAATTACATGAATGCATCCCTCAAAATTTAAGCACATTTGCAATAAAAATTGCATAAAATTTCAGTTACATTTTCATTCGATTTAATAATACACTAATGAAATATAATGAGATTTTTACAAGTGTAAATAAATATTCGTATACGTCATGTTTTGCATTTTAATTCAAATAGTGAGTCCCTTTCTACAAACATTCGAAAACTATTGTTTAACAAACTTTCTTTCTATAGGCAAATGCATGAAAAATCGTATCTTATCTGAAATAATTCATTGCTCGAATCTATAACCTGTGACTCCAACGAATTTCTTATTGACGCATCGGTCGGAAGTTTAGCATGTATGTCAGGATTATAATCAATTTAAAATCTGGAATAGATGCAACTTTTTACGATTAACTTTTTCAATAAACTTATATGCAGAATTTCGTCGGTGGGATATTATATTTTTCACAATTTGAACATCAGTATCTACAGAGGAAATGTGATTTTTAATTAACAATTAATACAAAATTAGTTGGCGGTTTCAAATTTTCAAACAATAGTTTACGTAATAGTTATTTTCTAATTCAGGTTGAACATCTCCAAAGACATCGCTTAATGGTTTCATATTAAGACTTTTCTTATAGATTAGGTTAAGACTATATATACTTTCTACCCTCAAGTAAACGAAAAAGTATGCAAAAGGATGAATAAAGAAGGAAACGTGCTAGGAATGACGGAGAAGTATTTAATTTAAGTTGAAGTAAATCATTCTCGCGGTAATTCTCAATCACAAATATTGTTCTTGGATAGGTCTTTGTTGAGCTGAGTATGAGTATATATTAGGATTTGCAGAAATAAGTATTTCTTATCAAGTTAAACTACATCAAACACAAAAAATGCTTGTACCTTTGGAATGTTTTGGTTAAATTGGATAGAAATGAAAACCTTATCCTTAATGTATAGAGTCGTTCATTTTCGAAATAATCCGAATTCAATCAGACGTGAACTGCATCTTTAACATCCATTAATGATAACGTCTCTAAATTCAGAACTTTCCTATAGTAAAAATTGCGCATCTCTTTCTTTTAAAATAGTAAAATTTTCACTCCCCGAGGAATGACAGCGACACAATCGCCAGAATTGCTTATCGTCGCCTTGGTCAAAACCTACAAAATCCAGCTCTCAATAATCTTACATAACGTCGATACAGCACGTCGATAGTCGTGGACGAGGTTCGCTCAGTATCGGGTGGATGGCAGGCCGTACGAATGTAAGGATTAATGCTAACGAGAAGAGGGTTCGTGAGATAAAAACCTAGCGAGGAAGAGGACTAACCGCAAGAGAGGGTACGGAACATTAGAATCGGAAGATCGAGAGCACAAGTATGAAAAGCTGGTGGAAGCAGTTGGCCACACGCGACGTTGCAAAACATATAATTCCTACTTAAGCGTTCAGTATAACTGAAAGCGCGTGGTCATATGACGGGAATGAAGAAGTGGAAGCGAGGGAAGACAAGAAAGAAGAGGATAGATAGGGAAGTGGAAGGGAGAAATTGCACGAGACCCCAGCAAGAAAGGAGGATACACCGGCTTGCATGGTAGCGGGGGAATCGACGTTGGACAAAGGCAGACTGTGTATGCTAGAACGATGAGAAGGAAAAGGACACATAATGGGAGGGGAATGGGAAAGAAAGTGGGAGCGAGCAGGCCAAAGTCACCTCGTATACGCTGGGGATAAATCGAGGCGAGAATCCCTTCGAAGAGTCGTTGGAGGCGTTGCCAATTTTGGATTTCGTCGAGCAGCTGCCAGATATCGAACGACTGTGGCTGAAAAGGAATAGCCGGAGAGCTGCATGGAGGCGTTCTCAGGAGAGTGACCGCCTTGTACCGCCCCCTGCCTGCCCTCTGCAGTCTCGGCGCTGCAGACGAGTCGTAGCGAGCAAGTGGATAGCCGGTCCAACACACCAGGTCCGTCGAATCGCGCGTCTACCCGGTTCTTTCACCGATTCCGCCTGGCACGGGTCTATATACGAGTCTTCGCGTCCTCGCTGTTATCAATTAATGTCGCTATTTTACATTTGCGAGATTCTGCAATTTTTGTTTGCCGAAAAATGACATTCTGCAGTGCGTAAATGACAATAAATATTAATTGACAGTAAAGTGATTGTTTTGTTTACATCGCCGGCAACGTAACGAGGAAACGTCAACGATCATTCTTGTGAACTGAGTAGTGATTAATCCTAGAAGAAAGTATATTGCTGGTAATTATAATGTAGGACTAATTACTTTTGGAGTGAATCATATCCACCAATTTCGTCAGTGTTTGAATAACGAACTTCTTGAAAAATGAATAAGTGTGATGAACATTACTTTCAATAATGGAAAATAATGAAATAAATTTAAGTAAAGTATAATAATGGAAGTGCAGAATATTAATGGACAGCGCAAGTTTTATTTGCATTATTTCCAACATATGAAAATGTATCTTCCAGTTGCAATCAAATTTCAATGTTTGCAAACTTGAAAAACTCAAATATTTGATAAAAAAAAGTTTGTCTTCAAAACCAGAAAATGACATATATGGATAAGAAAAGTATTAGCACTTAGCTCGAGGAACAGCTAAAAGTCAAAAATGGATTATGAAAGAAGAAGAAGAGTAAAAAGAAGACCGGCAAAAAGAGGCGAAACGGTAGTCATAGAATAAGACTGCTAAATGTTCAATACTGGTATTAGCGAGGTGATCAAAATAATTTAATAGAATATTTTGTATCTGTGAATGACACGATATTCACATGAAAATGTCAAGCAATTCTCCGGTAGGTTCTCCAAAGCCTGAAGAGCCGGAACGGAAATCTCATATTGACCAGGACGCCGAGGAAAGGGAGAAACATGACAGCGACTGTGAAAGTGACACCAGTGAGGTTCTGAGCGTCGGGCACGAAGCAGCGCCGACACTAGTCGATTTTCGGAATTGTGAAAGTTCGGAAAGGTATGACAACATTACCAGGACAGAGTTTCGGGATGATGAAAGTACGAGAATCTCGTCGACGCCGTCGCCTATGAGCTCCATGAGCTGCAATGACTTCAACCGGCGAAGTCCTCCGGGTCATAGTCAACCACCTTCCTCGCCAACCGCCTCGTCGGTAAGGTCACCCGCGTCCTCTAGTGCGACGGCTTCGTCCCCAGGGCGACCAGAGCATGTTGCGGAACCTTTGCTGCACAGATATTCTTCAGCGTCGCATCAACAACATTTACTGCACAGGTATTCCAGTAGAGAAGCGGATCTAGAGTATCCGACGAGGCATAGTTTAGGTCACGAAATTATCTATCCGACTACTGAAAGGTTACACAGGACACCGATAAGTGTTCCCTTATTACCACGGCTTTCTTTGTCGCCACCATCCGCTATGACGGTGTCAGCGATCCAGGTCTCGACGCCTGTCTTACACCCGACTGCTTGCAGAGATCCGCGGGAGACGACGTTTATGTCTCATCCGCAACACGTTCATCATAGCCATTCAAATTCACACAATAACCATCTTCATCAAGTTTCGCAGGTGCAACACATACCAGCGACGACGGTTCATCAGCACAGGTTATCCGTTAATAAAATTCTACAGAGAGAACCGGATAGTCCGGTGTCGCCTAGTCCCAGGGAAGAAAACGGTACCAGCAGATGTGTGGCAGCGACCAACGGTGTTCAAAACAACGTTAACGCTAACAACAATAACGATAACCGTAGCAATAACAATAACAATAATAATAATATACAACATCAAGCCAGTCTGAAATTTAGCATAGATAATATATTAAAAGCCGATTTCGGAAGGAGGATCACTGACCCCATTTCGTTAAAAAAATCGAGACTGAAAAAAGTCTCGACTAGACCAATCGACTTGAGGAAAGACATTTTGGAATCATTCCCCGAAATTTCCGAGAAGGGATCGGAATCCTCCACGACGAACCCGTCGCCAGGTCTGGAAAAGACAAGTGCACCGTCAACTCCTTTGACATCCGGAGCCGGACAGCAGTGGCCAGCCTGGGTCTATTGCACGAGGTACTCGGACCGACCATCCTCCGGTAAATGAGTCATTTTTTGAATTCACCTAAAGATATAAGATTTTTTAATGTAATTCATTTAATTTGATAAGGATTCCATAAATCGTAACGTGATTACGCGGTCAGATGTCACGTTCCAAAGTATGATTTTTACGACCGCTCCTATTTGCCGTCTTTTCACGTCAAAATGTAAACTAGCTTTAACCCAAATAGTACAAGTACGTCCATTGGACGTCCAAACCATACGTAAGAAATTGACGTACAACGGATGTGCAGTGGATGTACAATAGACGTAACACAAAAATAGGTTTTCTAGTGGACAAAAACCGGACGAGCATTGATCGTTCAATGTACGTGTGAGCCTGGGAGTTCATTACCCTGCCATATCTGGATGTATGTTCAATTTTCGTCCATGAACAAATGAATGAAAATTGGACGGATCATGGACATCACATGGTTGTTTCGTATGTGCACTATACACGATATATACCCTACACGCACAGATAGACAAATTAATTGAGGAAATCAAAGTAACTAAAAAATACTGTAACGGAATACTCTGATAAGTATCATCCAAAAAGGATAAATATTCTTGGTCAGTTTTCGATAAAATACATTCACTTTCAAAAATCCATTATCGAGAGCTGCATATTATTGTTATTGCAAGTATAATAAAATAATGCACGGAACGCTTGGGATGATGGTGTTGCATATTTTGCGTGCGCTTAATGTGCCGAGATCATTTCCTTTAAATCGTGCTCTTACCGAACGGTATAATTTATGCGTATGGAAGCGCGCGGGACGGGTAATTAGCCATGAGAGCCATATTCAGTGTATACATATATAATGAGATAGGCTAGTCGTTAAAGCGTTCGTTGGCTTTGTAGCTTGAGTACGTAAGATCATGCGGTTAAAGCGATCTGGTCCGTAACGACGGATCCTATTAGTATCGACACCCAAACAAAAATAAGTCCATTTGATTGTATCTCTGTGTCCAAGATCGTGTCGGGACACGAACCGAACAACGTGCGAATGTAGTATTCCAAATTACTCCGACTTTCTTACTCATAATCCTTTGTGGTTTTTGGATTTTGATTGGATAAGCTCGTGGCTAACCAAGGGAGTTCATTATCGTAAACGACCGTTCAAATAGGTAACTATATACATTCATTAAAATCGCGGATCCACGGATATCAGTTTTTGTGTTGCCGAATTAGTAACACAATATTCTGGTTCTTTCTTCTCTTTGCTGCAACTGCCAGAACAATGGAAATCAACAGCAATCAACTTCTTTCCAAACTAAAAGATAAAAAGCATTCGAGCAGGGAGCGAATATGAGGTTTCACTATAAAGGCCGACCCGGCATTTAAAATGTTGATAAAAAATAAAAGTCAGCGTTATCTCGATAACAATGAAACGAAATAGCACGCCGAAGTAGAAACTGGTCGCTACCGTTGTCGTTAGCCAACACGTGGTGTCGGAGTGCGTTGCATAATTGCAGAAACCGAGATCGATCGAACGGACATGAGCGGACAAACCGCAGCGATTGTTGTATTGCCTGCGAATGAAAGCACCGCACACCGGTAAATCGAGCATAGCAAAATAAAGAAACTTTAATTTACGGACCTAGTTTGCCGTCTGTCTCGAACGAGCGTCGATATAGAGACGCGAGGGGCTGTTCCATATCGGGCGGTCTCGCGGGATCCATCGATCTTATTAAGGTTAAATTAAAGGTGCTCGTTCCCCGCAGTTGAACACGATAACAAACCCAATCGAGGCAACGGACCTCACGAACGTCGATTTTATAGAAACCTTACGCACACAGCGGCACCGCTAATGGACTATGTATATATAGCGCGGACTGCCTGAAATACGCTAATTTGAAATTTATGCAGTACAGGTTATGGTCTATTATATATTCCGCAAATATAAACTAGAACAACGCAGCAATAATACTACTGTTCGTCGTGTCTAATGTGCCAACAAACACACTTTTGACGCGTAAAGTTCGGAATATACCAATAAAATCCGAAATGCTGTTATAAAATATGTAATATATAGAGCAATATCCGAACACGTGCTACACCTATACATACATTTATTTATACATACATATATTATTGTTGATACTGAAATGAAAAACCAGACGACTCCTTTTTAGTTTCTATATTCCTGAGACCCGCAATTAAATATATATATATATATATATATATATATATACTTATTGTACAACAGATCATTCCGACAAATTATTTGAAAAATACCTTCAGTTGCATAACAAAAACGACGAGTAATCAATGTCGTATATCGTAGCAAGAGAAGAAACACGAAAAGTCGATTGTCATTCCTAGGAAACGGCGTCTTCGAGGCATGGGGGCAAAAAGGACCCGCGCGGGAATCTTCCGGGAAAAGGTGTAGTGCATCGTTGATTGCGCGCCGCATATCGTAACGGTGGCTGCGCACTCGATCATTACGGCGTACGAACGATTGCGCAAATGATCGCCTTGCGATCGTTATAACGAGTGGGATTCGAGTGTGTTTATTACAGCCCACGAGCGATCGAACGTTTTCCTGCGATTTCGTCCGCAAAGAGCGCAATTAATCCTTAATTGGAGCCACGTGCATGCGCGCGCATTCGTATTAATAGGCTTTTATGAATTACTTCATACGACGACGACGACGACGACGAAGCCGGGCAAAAATCAGATCGTGTTCGCGAAATACGCGGAAATGCCAGAAAAGGGCATGTCGACATTTTGCATCGTTTTTGTGTGAAAGGCGACGCGTCATGGGTTATGGAAATGCGATATTATACGGCGGAGCGCTATTGTTCCGAGCGCAGAGGTCGCTCGGGTCGGAACGGTACGCGAAGTAGCTAATAGGCTGATTGTTCCCATAATTGCCAACTCGTGGAGGTCGGTCGAAATTACGCGTTTATTTCAGATTTCCGCAGCTAAATTCGATCAATTCGATGTAATTGTAATGCTTATTAGAGATAAATAAATAAACAAATACGTGGTAAACTAAAAAAATGTTACGAGAGTGATGTTTGGTTTCGTATATCAAATTTAGATCCCAAAATACGGTTAAATATGTAGATTCGCGAAATGTTCTGTCATCGATAGTGTTTCATATTATATCCTATTCATTATCTTGAATATATTATACATCAAGTTGAGCGAAACTGGGGCGTTTCGCGGCGAGTATGAGAATTCTAGGACAAGTCCCTGAACAGGTCGATCAAACTGGAATTATAGTATATACCCAAATAACCCAAGTAAAGTCCATCGGACGTCCATTGTGCACGTATGAATGATGAACGTACAATACACGTGCAGTCTACGTACAATGGACGTAAATATAAATATAGTTTCTGATAATGTCCTGGACGTCAATTGTCCGAACTTAATGTACGAAAATATGACGAATCATGAAAGACCAGTACTAATTGAATAATTTTGTTGACTTGTAACAATAAGAAGAGTGTAGAAGTTCAATTCAATACATATAATGGACGATATTACTATAGTAAAAGTTCATTTTAATGAAATCCCAAAATAATAAAACGAAAATATTCATTTATTTCAGTTGCAACTCCGGAAATCGCAAAAAAAAAATCAGTCAATAAGTAAAACATTAGATCTCGTCAGATTGGCAGTCTTTATGGATCTTCGAGACAGACATAAAGTGTCCGGGGGGTATCGAAACGACGCGCCCCTCGTCAGATGCGCAGAAATTCAGGTCGGCATGTATGTCAACTTAAATCCCGGCCAACGGAGCTCACTTACACGTGCTTGCTCGTTTCGAGCGATGCAACGCGTATAAATGGACGCTTAACGACGTGTCGTTAGTATATACGGACGATTAACAAGCGAAGGAGTTGGTGGACGGCACCGCGGGGGATCCACTTACTAGTCAGGAGTGCCCTCGGTCTTCTGAGTGAGTGACTTATGAGCGTAATGTGGCGTGGTGGAAGCTTTTACGCGCGCGACGCTTTGGCCGAACTTTGGGCAGTAGTATCGGATAAATTCACGGATGGTTTTGGCACCAGACTTTACTGTTCTCGCAGAAATATTTTAGACCACTTCATTAAAATGATAAGTGGTAGAGTTTTGCTGTTAATACTGTAGATTACTTTCCAGATGTAATGTTTATGAGAAAATTTGTCTGATATGAAGTCAATGTTACTCTGCAATGGACACAATGTAATAGCATGAAATTCTAAATGATCTTGGTCATTTGTCGTATGAATTCATCAGGGCTGAAAATTTTTATTAAGAATGGCTCACTCCTGCATGCTGATGGTGTAGGCTTGTAATTGCAAATAATTACTTAAATGAAATGAATTGAAAGTAAAGTGAGGCTACATAATGTGGCTTTACCAAACCCTAGAGTAAAATCGATATTTCACGATAAGATAACCGAAGAAAATGTGCCGCTACAAAATTGATAAGTTAAGTAATGTGGCGAAACGGAGAAAAAGGCTTTGAAATCGTGGCCCAAGAAAAAAGTTTAAGGGCGAGTTCGGTAAAATCAGTTTCATGAAAAGTATATCCCTATAGTAGAATGTGAGAACGATTTCTGGCTATTTTTGTGGCCCAATATATGTGTTAGGACCAGAAAAATAGCCATAAACTTCTTTCATTTTCTACTAGGGAAATAGTGAAATGTTAGGGAATGAAGCATTTTCATTAAAAAAAAAAGGGGTTTGAAAAGTATACAAGCCCCCACAACTGCAATAAAGCATCAATTATTCTGTCATCGGAACAATCATTATTAAAATAAAGATGGACTTTGGTCCTGACAAAGTTTAAAAAAAAATCCGGTACATTTTCTGAATGACACTTTCCAATTAGCTCTCGACGTCCATGGACGAAAATTATATGTACATTGGATGTCTAGATATGCACGAATAATGGACGTCTAATCTCACACACACACATGGGACGATCAATCAACGGCTATAGTATTTATTTATTAGCAAACCTACGCTACTTATGTTTACGTCCATTGTACGTCCATTATACATTCACAATGGACGTCCGATGGACAGTAACAATACTGCAGTACTAATAGCTACCATGGTATCTATTTTTTAAGTATGTATTAGGAAGGGTAGGGTCATTAATTACAACTATTAGTAAAACATTTTACTATTAACGAGTTAAATTCAACTAATCGAATGTCTAATAATATGGAATTTTCTAATTCCAGCAGTAAGTGTCAACCAGTAATTAGTCAAATTTTAACTAATTTCAATTAGTCCCAAAGTTACCAAATTCAGTTACAAAAATTCTCTTCACTATTTCAGTTTTATGCCACGAGGGAGTTGGTCTTGTGAGAAAGTAAGTCTCTTAGAAATTGATCCTTTCTTTCGTTAAATTTACAAAACCAAACAATGGAACATGCTAGGGTATAGTTACCATACGGTAAGTATGAGACTGGCTACTAAACGTTGTCAAAAAAATTTTAACTGAATGGCGTATCGGTTATATGGAGAATTTATCTCGGAGAAACGCCGAACCTTGAAGCTGCATCGTATAACTATAAGGTGTGGCGTGAAATACGGTGCGAAATAATGCTTGCCCGTATATGCCCGAATGAAGAACGATCAGATCTTGCACACAAACCCGCGTAGCGATTTCACGTGAACAGATGTCGAATTTACGGAACTTTATGATGGAGAAAGCCAACGAGATGTTGCTATATTGGCCATTTACGGCCGCGCCAATTTTGCCGCGTTGGAATTATATTCTGCAGTCGTAATTGTACACAGCGACTCCGTCCGTATAATTATGTGATTGCTGCCGGAATTTCTTCAAGCATCTACTTGTTCCTTACAGCCTTACACGAAGAATCCTCCGTGATCCGCGATTTCCACATTAAAATCATTGCGTCGAATATTGATTGTAAATTAAGGTTCTGTTGATGAACACAACAAAATCAATAAAAATGTATTGCCTGTTAAAACGTGAAACTTGGAGGAACCGCCTTTTAGTTTCATGGTCATCAAAATTAATAGATATTCAGACACATCGAGATATATTTCTAGAATCCTATAAGAGATAATCAAAGAGAAAAAAATATATATTAAATGTAAAGAAAATCAGGATTTGAATTGTGGTGACTATACTTGCGGATTTGAGCTCCAGGACGCACTCCCGAATGACAGAACACTTAGTCAAGGTCAATTTCTTTGTTATCAATCTCATGAGTTGACTCAGTCGGAAAGAAGATTGGGATAATGACGGACGTTGCTCGCGAGTAGGTGATATCCCCGGAAGAAATCTGCTCGTTCATCATAATGATACTTGTTCTACGCAGTTTGGTGTCATGCCGAGTTCAAGGGTGCTTTCATATTCCGAGAGCCGTGGTACAAACGTCGACCGGAAGTGGACCTGTCGTCGGTCGGACAACGAAGTGATGAACATGCCTTTAGGAGGTTGGAAAGAGGGAGAGTAGGTGTATTATTATGATCCAGAATGAAAGGCTCTCAAAGAACGTGGGTTGTCTGATTGTGCGACGACCTATCAAGCACGAAAGATTTGAGAATAGCCGACCCGCCGAGGACAAATGAACACTGCAATGTGTCATGAGGCTCTGAAAAATATTATTGCAATTACTTTTGAACAATTTTCAATTTTTACACTACATATATTGAGTAATTGTATGGCAAATGGAGGGTGCTTATAAAATTACCGATTATACGGTGCGTTTTAAAAGGAATTTCGCTAATAAACTGCAATAACGTAAAATATGAATGTATCATTATGCCCTTAAACTTAACCTAAAAACATAGTAAAATTTGCAACACACGCCAAGACGAGAGGTGTGTTCAGCACCGAGTCTGGAAAACTCTTCGCGTTTAAAATTGCGCCATAAACTGTTCCTTTATTACGCCTAAATGCGTAACGGCACTCGTCGCGTAAACGGTGAAGCTGTAAAACAACAAAACGCCAGGTCCTGCAAGCTTGTATGTTTCAACACTGGGAGGCCGGTAAAAAAAATTTGTTACTTCCGGTTTGGAACATTGTCGAAGTGGTGCTATTAGCCAGTAGTCAGATGGAAAGTATTGTTACAGTACCAAGTTGGTATATTGAGCTGAAAGATGCGATGGGCCACCCACGCCATCAGTCCCGAAAAACTGGACGATCTTCCATCCAAACAGCTATAAATTATCCTGGAATGACTGACTGGTCTTTAGAGAACGATAGGCGGTAGAACGGCGAAAACACCCGCCTACATCGAACGCGTATGTCTTCCCTTGCGCTGCTCCGAGCGACTCCACGCCAGACTCAATTTCATCCTACGATTATCGTCGTGTCGCAATGGGAATTTATTTGCGAATAAGCTATTATCATCAATTTCCTCGTCCTTCCTGTAGAAAATCATATTCATTTTCACATTCGACATCCGCATGAAACCATGATTTATGCGATCAGAGTATATTAAAAACACCGTAATGGTGGCCTGGACATTACCCCCCCACTTTTTCTGCGCCCCTACCCCCGGGGATCCCAAAGGCCCCCCCCCCCCCCCTCCGCCCCTCTTTTTGCATATTCCATTAACACAAGTCAAATTCCAAAGTCAGATTGCACCAGGTAAAATCTGAACTCGAAAGGTATTCAAGGATTTTGTCTCATGTCTGGTTTAGGTTGAAAGTCAACTTTTTTATCTTTCCACCGTATTAAAGTATTAGATTACGCATCTTATAACCCTTTCGGCTATCTTAGCCGCATAAAGAACAAAACTGAAGGGAATATTAATTACTCATTTAATTCAATCCTTTGCCCTCTGGGAATAACGGCGTTTGTCCGTCTGCACTAATCGACTCTTAATTCTCTTCAGACTAAAAGTTACTTGCGTACTTCTCATGAGTACTTTGTTTCTGCGTACAGAGAGCTGTATATGAACGTTTAACGGAAATCTGATGAGTTCATTAATAACCTGTTTCGCCATAATTCTCAGATATAAGACTTATATTTTTGAGCGGGCAATCGGCTTCGGTTAATGTTTCTCTTGCTTAGTAGCCCTAAGCAAGTTTATGTAAGTATGAATGATAAGGACAAATTTACTTAATCTTATTCCAATTATGACTGTAGAGTAAGCAGGCAGTTTTTTTTGTTGACCCTTTGACGGAGTTGCGTTGTATTTTTTCATCTAAAATACTCACGAGAGACGGCGTTCATTTATTCAAATAATTTATAAAATACAGTATTAAAAATAACCACCTTCAAAAGGCAAAGAGAATATGACAGGAAAGCGCGACAAACTCTATTAAAATCTATAAAAAACAAAATTGTTAGTTTTCGAATCTAGTATCGTAACGGTATCGCTACATAAGGTATCCACCAATTGGCTAATAATAATGGATGAGATAATTCTTGGAACAACTTGAAAAAAAAAATTTGTTTTTATTAAGTCTATACCCAAATTTTATCAGATTGCAAGTTTAGACGTTGACCTCTCATTCAAGTTTATTTTCATAGTCCAAAAGCACAACTGAAAATTACGAGACATAACCAACTCGTAAATCAGATCAAATTCTTGTATATAACGTTTTTCCTTGAAATTGTGCGAAAGCCACGCATTATTGTTAGGCATCTCATATATATGCGTATGAATGTTTTGAAGATAATCTCTGAAACAGTAATTCATTGTTAAATATTCTGGATTAAAAGAATAAAATAATCATCACTTTAGAAGCATTGACGTTTTACTAATTCAAATTAAGTGAGTAAACGACTTTGATATGTAATAAAATCTTTGCTTAGGGACCACCCTTCGAGTTGTTGTACTATGCGCTGCAGATAATGCCACTACCCCAGTTTAGCCTCAGGAAACCAAACTCAATTGTATACTGCACGGATGATACGTGAATAAAATACATTCCTCGATGCCAATTGCGAAGTTGTAACACGTGTCACCCTACGACTATTGCCATCGTGTAACCCCCAGCAAAAAATCAACTTTCACCAGCCCTTCGATCGCATGACTCGGTGACTATGCTCAGAATTCAATTCCCGACGCTTCATAAGGCCAATAGCGAAGGGTTGTTTTAATGAATTTATATAAACACTGTTAGGGGATCCGCATCCGAATTTATCGCTAACTTAACGTCGTGAGGACGAAAATGAATTGGCGAAGGGGTTCACCATTTAGTAAATATCTGAAATATTTACTTAAATTATTGTTATATTTTCACGGAGCCTACATTAAAAAGAATCCTGCTAATTATCTTCCTTGAAATATAAGGGCTATTAAGATTCTTCCTCGGGCGCAACCGTTTCACCTGATAACTTCCATTCATCATCCTAAATCAGCAAATTATACTGCATGTTATATAGTCAAAGAATTATTTAATTAATGCTAGTCAAATAGTTAGGGTATTAATTTTTTTTTATGGCATCTGTCGTCAACTTCCATATGTAAAATCGGGTTCGAACAGTTCTGGAAATGTCGACTCTCAAAAATGTAAATGAGTCGATAATAAAACTTTATATATAGACTCTAAATGATCGCATTAGGTCTTTACGAGGTTTCTCGAGCAACACATCGTTATATAATATAATGAATAATAAAGGATTGTTCATTCAGCAGTCTCATAATTCAATTATCTTCCTCATTCAAGTTGCAGGCGGGTGAGAGGTCAAAGGCTGCGAGATTCGAGCCACAGCATTTGGGCCGCACGATAATTTTAATTACAGGCTCTTCAAACTCCTTGTTGAGCTGCTTTATGGCGGTTCCGACAGTTCGGAGTGTCCCCTAGTAAAATTGTCAGAGCCTAATGGAACGGACCCGCGAGTCCATAACGCTGCCTTTACAAGACGCACGTTGCGCACCATATCCGTCTTGTGTGACGAGTGAGATTAGTAAATCCACATTATTAGCTTTAATGAGCCGAGACGCCACGCCGGTCATTTTCAGCCCAGGGCGATCCGCCACGAGGTGTGTGGCAAAAGTCGACTGCAGGGTGGCCTCCGGTCCACCGAATCGACCGAATAGTATTACTATTAGTCGATCGAGAACGAGAGAGAGAGAGAGAGAGACAACCCGTCGAAATCTTTCTTCAAATTTCGCCCTCGATTTGCATGATCGCGAAGAACAGCCTCATTTGCATATTGGACGCGGATACAAGTGACGTGTGCTCGTCTCGTGTCTTGCGGAAAAAGTAATGATTTGTGTCGGTTTTAATGAGACGGATCGCTTTATAACCCCTCCCCACCAAGGCAGGTCACTATGGACATCAACTTTATAAATATGGGAGATTCTTCAATGTTCGAAATTGAATAATTGAATTTGATGGCTGTTTCGGAACCTGTTTTATCAACGTTATTTTTTTCGGAGTTGCAATCGAAAATCATATTAAAATGATGGATTCGAAAGTAACCATTCACGTCGTTAATTTTACATGTGACGGTAACTCTTTCATCTTAATCTCATTCCCTCAGGCGCCAATCTTTGTCTTAATCCCAATATTCCTCGGGTTTTTCTGGGATTGCTTTCAGTGGGAATTTTTTCCCTTCATATATGTTAAATTTGTCATGAACAAATTGAACCTATTGGTCAGTTAATGTTCATTCAGCATATTCAAAGTACATTTACAACTATCATTTCTTAAATGGGAGAGTGAACGTCAAAAAACCCATGTGGACAGATTCAACTGTTATATTTATTGATTTTGATGGGGTGAATTTGTGATTAAATGGCGAAAGTGGTACCACCAATAATATATTGTATTATAAGTAAAACTGCGGTTAAAATATCAAATTATTGTGTCCTTGACAAGGATCTTCAAAGTTAATTAAATAAAAATTAAATATCAAATAAATTTAATCAAAAAAATAATATATATATACAACCCGATTCAACTTCAATAATGAATTCCTTATCCTTGGAAATTACAACGGAAGCAAGATATAACAGATAAAAGTCAATTTCATCATTACCATGTTACATTAAGTGTTCGTGTACCGAGTTATTAATATGTTGATTAGCGATCCCTGATTAATCTTTTATAATTTCGTTTATTATATGTCGTGCGATATTATTCGATCGAACGCTTAATCAAATACTGCGATATGCCTGAATGTGCAAGGATGAGTAAATTCATTTACATACTACTGTACATAAGTAACGCGAGGAAATTTGTTTTCACGTAAATTTTCAATTCAGCCACGTTATTTTAAATATTAATTAATAATTTCAAGAGAACACTTAGAAATATTCTATCGCGAAGAGTCATATAGGATTTATCAAACATCATGATAATATTAATTCTTTTATTTCACGCGTAAGAAACTAATATATGAAACTGTTATTATTATGTAAAAAAAATACACATATATAATGTATACAATAATTAATTTAATATTTTATAATTTCTGCAGCCGTGTAAAAAAAAAGTTTAATTTTAATCAGCAGAAAACTCGTGAAACCCCGACAAATGGAGTGTAAATGCGAAATATTTCTCGGAATGACCTTGTAGTGCATTTTCATAAGCAATCGTTTTTATGCTATCTTAAGCGAAATCAATCATCAGGTTTTCAGTATCGTACTGCATTATGTCATAATTGATAATAATCAAAGGTAATTATGCTAATCTTCTATGCCTGAACACAGTAAATTAAGAGATTAACAACAGCGGCATTACAGAGTAGGATTGAACTTATAACTAAATTAGCCAACCATTGCCTTTTACAACACGAAAAAACAAATAATATACGATACAAATACGAACGTATAAAAAGGACATTATATCTTTTAGTTAAAACTTAAGTTTGCTTTCATGCTTATATGTTAATATTTCAAATATGGTATATAGTTATAGTTTCAATGTTTAATATTTATGAATAGTTTTTTTAATAAAACATGTGATACATATATTGAAGACATTTTTTGATTTTTGTTAATTGCAAATGAAAAATTTAAACTATAATAAATTGTGGATTACGAAAATATGAATGTACGCATTGTAATAAAAATTGTAACTAATAATTACAAAATGCAAAACGTAAAGAAAATATAAATTTAAAAAAATATTATATTTTATTTAACAAGATATTTAATTGACATATATATATATGTGTAATTTTATAAACGGAACCCTAATTATAATACACTCCCTTCCCTCTCTCCCATATCGAGTGCATTTCCGTGCACGCACAAATACGCGCGGACGTGCATATTTAGGTGTGTGTGTGTGTATGTGTAGAGGGAACCAATGGGTACGTTTCAGCTAAATATTTTGACCTCTCTTGTAAAGATATTGAGAAATCCATAAGGACCAACCAAGAATAATTGGCTATACTTAAACTAGAATCAGATGAAATTTTTGTTTTTGATTGAAGTTGCATAATAAATGCCAACGTCTTTGATTATGCGTACGGTATTCTGTTTCGTCCTACAAGGAAAAACTATTAATAATAATCAAAATCTAATTTAATAATTAATTGGGCATGCAATTGTTAAAATTTTATTTTTAAACAATAATATTTTTTTGTATATTTGCAGTTATATAGATTATCTCAACGATACGTGCTTTAAAGAGAGACGATGGCGCCTGTCAGCGACAGCATGTTTTGCAATATGACAATTTCTTGATGTTGACATAGATCTGGGATTAGTCAAATGAGAAATGCATTTTGATGTAATCTGATTAAACCCTTGAAGGAGTAAAAGTATATAGAAAGTTTTTTCATAAACTTCGATACTATAATTTACAGCATTTAAACTCCATAAGAAAAATTCTGCAATATAATTAGATATCCACCATCTTCATTAAATTTTGTGAATATGTAAGCATGGCTATAATATTACAAATAAACATTGAACTTTATCGCCATTTTGTTTCCGCAATTTTGAAATTTTTGTTCGGAATACCCCTCTAATTTTAAAACCATTATAACTTTTTTTATTTAAAAATTGAAAAAATTTCGTTATGCGCCATTAGAAAATATAGTGTAAACACCATGAAAAAAATTTGTACATTTGGTCCTTAAAATGTTAATTCACGAAAGCTACGACGCCACGTTCTGAATTCGTGTCTGAATTTGCTTATTCAATTGGATAAATATATTATCTATAATAATCTATGATAGTCTAAGAACTTGCAAATATATTTAAGAATTATAGACTTACGTGAATTATACCAATAAAATCATAATTAAATTAAAACAGACAATTTGGATCATAACATCGATATTGTACTCCTTTTATTCAAAAATAATATTTACGAATTCAAGTCATGAATTATGTGTATTATTGTAATTAATGACTTTATTATAGATAAGTATTAATAAGTGCAATACTTTGTGAAATGAAGTACTTCCATGCTATCCTATATCTTTAATAAAAGTCTTCTGAAATTAAATTATGGCATAATAACAAGGTCTTCGTAATGAACTCATTAACGTACAATAATTTCATAACCGCACTTCGTTAATTCGAACAGGAAAAAAATCCAATTTTCGGAATCAATTGGGTTCCGTTTAAAAAGCCATCAGCGATCGAGTCTTCGGATAAGAGTTGAAAAAAAGGAGAGGCAACGGGCTGCCGGTCCAGAAATCGTCTCGGGGAAGATGACGGCATGGCACCGCGAGACGACGAGACAACGCTCTCGCAGGTTCGGACCCGAAGGATCGCGGGGGTGAGTGGTCCAAGGGGATCGGGGGAAACGGAGGTTCGTCCTGCAGTCTATGATTATGTTCTTGACTTTAGCGGTCAAGCTTCCTCCCTCCTTTCCGTCCACGATTCTTGCACACGAGCGCCTCTTAATGCCATGATATCTTCGGGATCGTGCCGCTATTTATAGACGCTTATTACTTTATTGCACTCGGCTTTGAATACGATTCGCCCACGTAGCGATCCGCGGCGCGTCGCCGCCGTGTGGTAGTTTGCTTTTCAAGTGATTCGCAGCGATATGCGATAGGTGATGCAATGGGACACGTCACGAGACCGTCGTCCTTTACAGATGCTAACTGCTCTATTGTCAGTGAACTTATTATTTCATTAATGTTCAGGTGTCAGTATATCTCGATATAAACGCGATGAACGCAGTCACTGGGGACTATACGCCGCCATGGACGTTAGCACAAGATCTTTTATTAAATATACAAAAATATCATTAAAGATAATTATCGTCTATAAGAAGTAAATAGCGGAAGTTCAAATTTTAAGAGAATGAGTATATTCTACGAATACTGCTTGTCCACATTGAAGTTATAATTTATGACCCATAAAAAGTCTTCATGCAATTAAGTAAAACCACAAGTTAGCTAAAATTTAATAGACACGGTAGTTGTAAAGAGGTCCAAAAACCAGTTTGACATAGACGTCTAAATGTTTAAATGTACAAAGTTTTAGAAGACTTTATAGACAAACAAGTCGTTAACCACAGACTTAGTAATGTCTCTATTGTTAATACCTTGTACATCTCTATTTCATAATGATTGTGATACTTTCGTGAGTTAATGACTCATGAAGATTAGACGAAAGAATGCGCGATTTTGATCTGGCAGCTTAGAACAGATTTTCCAGTGATACTGGATCCATTGACCTTCTAAGCTTACCCATCCAAGTCAACGACCAGGGCTAAACGCTCAATGCGTCGACATCATTGTAACTATACTAAATATGTCTAATTTCAGCTCGGAAAGACCAGTTGAAGAATACGATCCATTTTGATTTCAGTCTGTTATACAACATGTCGACTCGCCTTATTTTCCTTCTAAGCGAATCATTCCTAAATTATTGACTAAACTGTTTATCGGTTAAACAGAAGAAAATAGTTAAGCATGGATACTTTACCGTTGCTAGACATGACTACACGGGTAAGAATAAAAAATAACACACGTCTGACATGTGTTTACTACATATGTAAAAAAAACTCGCAGGGAAGTTCACCAAATGCCCTCATTCCTTTCTGTTATAATGAGAAATATTGAATAAAAAATATCAGATTAATTAGGATTCAATCAATAGACACATGAAACGATGTCGTTTTAATTGGTTACTGTTTTTCATTAGAAATTTTAATTGGACTTTTTATTTTTAGTAAAATTGAAAACGATCAATCTATATTGGCTTTTAATTATTTACAATTTGATATAATATTATCAATATCTTCTGGTTTTCAAAATGATCACAAAATCTAATTTTTTTCACAGCAGATAATTTTTAGCTTCAACTCGTCATATTACAATAATTGCTCATTTTTTAATAACGTTTTCAGGAATTATGGACTAATCAATCTATAAACCAATAGTGAATTTTTTATGAATAACTGTTAAAAATTTATAACATTTTATTCTGATACATTGGTATCGTTGATTTTAAGGAATCAAAATTCACTAGGTACCATTAATTCCATAATAGTTCAAAGAAGTTTTGTTTTTTAATTACAAAACACGAATTGTAGTTATAAAATTACAATTGATTAAAATAGCTATTCGGTGTCATCTACTACATTCGTTCTTATTTTTTACAAACGATGTTTTCCAATTAATTTAGAAATATTAAAAAATACTTCTTGTAAAGCTGTCCTGTGTAACTCCTATATTAAAGGCTTGTCTAATTTTAGTTGATTACCATGTGAATCTTCACAATCTGGTAAACTTGTCTTTAAACATTTTCTATTGTGTACAAACAAATACTTTATTTTAATTTTTTTATTTTTGAATGAACTAAAGAATTCAAAGAATATACCAAATTTATTAAACGAACATTGACCTTTTTTTAACATTTTATTTGAATTCAGCATTGGTTCTGAATGGCACTCGATCTTGATGACCATCGAGTCGTAGTGGCTATTGACTTGTACATGTATATGTTGGTATAAACACATATGTTCACAATTGGAAAAAGTACCCCTCAATGTCCACAAAGTCTGTCTTTTTTTTTCATCATGAATTAAACAATAATAATGCAATTCATTAAAAAGCGCTTTGTAATGCAATCACAGAGAAAGTAACTCGTCACGACAATTGAGATCCTTTTTTTTTTTTAATTAATTATTAATTATCTTATTCCCCATAATTTCAATTTTAGTCGTGCTCGATTATTACAACTTTTTTCTGTTGCTTGAATTTATGGTTAGGAATTAAATGTATAGGTATTAGCTAATGAGCTACCTCTTAAATTTCTTACCTCCCAGTAGTTATTTCTCAGATGTTTGTAGTTGGTACTTGTTTTTCTATTACTCACATTACTTGTAAATTATTATATGTCCAGCAACTACTCACCGTAAACGACTCTGGCGTTATTTACAGTATATTCAGTACTTAATGTTTCTTCGGCATAGTTGCCTGTCAATTCCGAGCATCTACTAAAAAATTAGTTGGACATTTTCTGTTATGTCGAATGCAATCAGTGATTTATATGGTTCCGTAATTTTTTACAATATCACAAAATCAATGAATTAAATCTAACGACTTAAATCTAATTCAATTAATTTGAAAATTTTTTAAAGGTATTAATTACAATTTTCCGACTTATGACGTCAGTAATTGGTATCACTTATTAGTTTATTTGTAATTAACTTTATATTTCCCTTTCATTACAAAATTTCATTAAAAAAAAAAAGACTGTTAAAACTGTTTTTTAATCGCGAATGTTGTAAACAACTTCAAGCGTGCAGCTGCGATTAAATGCGGCAATGAAATCGGTAGGTTCCCCTTCGATCTTTCGTGAAGATTCCATACAGCAGGACGCACGTACCCTCAAGGTCGCTACCGTCTGGCATAAGTGCCGTACAACCATCTTGCTTACGTGCAAGAGTGAAAACTACCGCAGATGTCACAGTTCACAAAGACCTTTACCAATTGCACAAGAATTTTACCTGTAGTTATTGAAATATTCTTCGCCTTGTGTAATCCAACAAATAAACACTACAATTTTCTGTTTTTCTTATCATCAACTCCCATCATTGTTTATTGAGACTATGAAGCCGATAAATAATCAGGGTAAGTCTTTACACCGGTGAAACAAATTTCTTGAAATTTTTTTTTAATCTTGCTGATTTGATTTACAAAAAATATTATTGACATTCGTCCGAGGCAAATATGATAAATGAACTTCTTTAATTCGGATCCTTACTGTAATTGGACAAACAAGTGTATCAATGTGCAATGACTATGACTTTTTCAATCACAATAAAAATTTAATTGACGAGTCACAACTCAAACCGTTAAAAATTGACTCTCTGCCCGAGTGATAACCCTCCGCGACGTATGTAATGCACATGTCATTTGCGTTGGACAATTAGTGTCACGTAGATAGGTGAAGCATGGCGTTACGCCCCTTCAATGTACTCGTGAGCCCCGCTCAAACTTCCTCCTCCTCTGGGGAAGTCTTATCGGCCGATCATCGCGGCCCTGGGTCCGCTCTCGCGGCTCGCATTGACAGTGTATATATATACATTCGCTCTCGCGATAAATAACGAGCTGTCTGAAAGAGTTTCATTTTGAATCTTAAATCGTCGATGCGAAAACCATAAACGGAACATGATCTCCCTCGTGTTTGAGAAATCGGAAAAATGTCATTCCGGTAAAACGTTTATATACATTTGCGAACTGTTGATGAAAATATTTCTTCTCAAAGTTAACGTAATAGTACTGGACTTGATGCAGATTCTTTGGGTGATGTTAGTCGGTTTTGTATTTCTAATCTTTCGTAAATATGTCTAAAAAACGTCACTCAGTTGATGTGACATAATATGACAATTTCAAAAGCTGTTAATTCATTAATTTCCCATACCACAAGGTTGACGTAATACATGTCAATTTGCCAAAGTCATTTTATGAATTTAATGGACGAATATTTGTCATATGCAGGTGTAATAAGATTTGGAATTTGCATTCGCCATACCCTCTGCAAATGTCTCGAACGAGCTGACCGTCTATCGATGCCAGGCAAAGCAAACCCGCATCTATCAGACATTAAATAATTTAACATTAATGCGCGTTACATAAATCAAATCTGTATTACACGAATCGTTAAAAATTTCATCAAGTTTTATTAGTTTCCGTCCTCGTGGAACGGAGCCGTAATTAAAAGAATACACATATCATTATTCATTCGCGTAATGTCCTTTGAAGATACTGTGATTTCCAACGATCTCGACCTTACGCAATGTCTGGTCCAGTTCATGCCAGATTCTAGAAAGAGAATATATAAGGGAGACCGATTGAGAGACAGTGCTCGAATTCGCCAGAGACAGAGAAAACGAAAGAATGGTAGTGGCAAAGGGAGAGAGAGAAAAAGAGAGAGAGAGAGAAATAAGAGAGACCCATGGGAACACGTGCGTTCCGAGATATAACAGTGCTCGGGTCGACGATCGCTTTTTGTCTCGGCTCGAGCGAGTAGTTCCTCGTTCGCTATTCTCGTTTCGAATGGACGTAGAAGCCGGCAGCAACAGCAATGATCCAGGCGAGAGGGAGCATTACGATCCGTGATCGCGAGAACCCATCATGAGCCATCTTTATGATCGACGTCGTCCAGCTCTCTTATACGAGCCTAATAAAGGTTGAAAACTGGAGAGACCGCAGCCCGGCAGACGAGACACTTAATCTTTCTTCATTGGACTCGGAGTGCAGGAATTTTTACGACTCGATGGTCGAAACGCGCCAGTGCAAAATTGTGCCTGCTTAATCACAACCCATTCGAATTCGCGCGAGTTCGTCGCGACGAGATATTAGCTCCGTCTGTATCAGTGTCGAGTCGCAAAAAAAAAAACGATCGGTTATTGAATTGATGCCTTATCGTGCTCAAAAAACTTAACCTAACATTTTTTTTTTAATTATACCCCTGTATTTATGTATTTGCAGGAATGTCGGTGCTGTTGTAAAAAAATACCATTTAATTTTTGATGATTGTACACTTTCAATCATCCCGAAAAATCGATGTTTTAGAGTCGATTTAAAATGCTGCAAAAAATCTAAACTGACTTTCGATACATCCATAAATTTGAACAACGCTTCATGGGATAAATGGACAGGATTCCCGAACCATCGGATTTGTTAAAAGGTTAGCTGTAAGACTGGGATGCTATATAGTAAATTTCTCGACTTTGGAATTGAATAGAGTTTTTAATATTCACAAGGTATATATTGTTTGTGGATCAGAGAAATAGCCCTTTCATTTCTGAACAGTTTTGCTAATCGCTGAAATGTCAAAAAAAGAAAATGAAAAAAAGAAATTAAAAAATAACATACAAGACAGAATATGGAATTTTGGCAAAAACAATTAAATTAAGTCAATCGATGGAATTGGCGAGTTGAATGCTAGTCAATTGGTGAAATTGGCAAAGAAAATTACGTGATGCGCACGAGTACTTAACGCACTCTACGGGCCTTGATAGAGCGATTTCGTATACAGCGCACTTCAAGTATAGGCTGTCCGCTAACTGGAACGAATGAAACCAGTCCGCGGCTGACAGTGCAAACAGACCCGCAATTTTCTCAATGACCCCGGTACTTAACCAAAGTAACCGTTGGCAGTAACGGACCGCGGGCTAGCGATTAGCACGGCGTACTGAGAGAATACGAGGATCACCCTGAAGGCGCTGTGATCGCTTTTCCAGTAAATGCAAGAAAAAAACTGGAGCTTGACGACGTGGACGAGTGTGAGAGACAGAGATGCAGGGACAACAAGAAGGAGACAGAGAAGGAGCAAGAGTAAGCAAGAGACGGAGATAGGGCAAGAGAGAGAGAGAGAGAGAGAGAGAACGCGCAGGGATGAAGAAGTGGAAGCCAATACCTGCAGTAAACCTGCTGCGAGCTCCAACAGATCTCGAGGCGATCTCAAGGAATGCCGTGCTTAATGATTTATTTAGCAATTCTGACAAATTTCAACCGGCCTTGGCTTTTCCATCGTATCTTTCGTTTTCATTCGCACGGTGAGATGCGAGCAAGTAACTGTGCAGGAAACAAAAAAAGTCGAGTACAGCCCCGCCGTGTGCACTGATTGTTGGAAAAAGTAGAGAAATTACAATATATAGATTGTGACTTACGACACGTTTTATAGAATTACGATTGTCATGTCTAAAATCCTTTAATACTTGATAATGTTGATCGGAAAGGGAATCGACAGTTTAGAGTTATCAGCGATATATACTGGGTGTCCTGGAACTGACGGATGTCACCTCAGCCGGTGACGCTATATGAAATTTCGAATGAAAAATTAAATAAATTTCGAAATAGAAATTGTATAATAAGTGAATACTCCTATAGTTTGATAAGTCGAAAACTATACTGCTCGTACGAGAAAATGTTGTCAACAATATTTATGCAGCTTTATTAGGGAAACATTTTTCTTTATTCTATTTTTAACAGATTTCCTTTTTGTAATTAGCACATTAAAATGTATAGGAATTCATATATTCTACGAATAAAAAGTATTGCCCTACACCTTTTTTGCATGAAAAACCGCCTGCTGATAGTCCAATTTAAACTGCTTAGCCATCTAACAATATACGACGGATCGAAGTTTGGTAGAGGACTTTCTGAATCAGAAAGTCTAGAAGAAATTCTAATTATAAATATCCTGAAATGGCATCTTCCCGTTCTAGGATACCTTGTACATCATCTGATTAGTATCATATTAATCCATAATTGACTAACATTGGAGTGATGGTGACATATTTGTATTTTATCATTCTTGTCATTTACAGATTATAAACATACATATATGTATATATGTTTATGTATCATTTTTTATAATAAGTAGAGAATAGATAATTACATAGTTTCCCCAACACGCGAATAAAAATATATCGAGTGACGTTGTCAAAAAATCTGTATGTAGAGAATAAGTATAGTGACGCTGTCATCGACCCAAACACTACACAATAGCATAAATAACTTTGTTATGTATCAATGCATATTTATAAAGTAAAATACATCAAATATATCATCTGATAACCGTTATCTCGTTAATCGTTTTCGCAACGCGCAATCTCAGACCGTCGTCTTTCTGCCTCCTTCGCGTCGGTCGAACTTTTTTATGGCGGCGTTACTGAGAATAAGGCAGCCTTATATTAGAACGAATTCAGAGTACGTCTCAATTAGCGCTCGCGCATAAAACTCTAGGAATCGGCCGTGTATCCTTTTCCGGCCAAGTGTGGGAGTGCGCCGCACCGCGGACAAACTTACCCGTGAGCGGATTGCGCATAACCACGTGGGCCCCACCTCCTCTTGCCTCTCTCTACTATTCCCCCGGCCCCAGACAAAACCCCACCATGTCGGCAAGTCGGCCGTATTCGACGACTTTGATCGAGACGGTAAAACGGCCGGATGAACGAAGCGGGGACTAAGATCGCCGGGGTGGTCGGCCACGTAATATCGGTCCTTAATGACGTGATCTATCAATCGGTTCCACTGTTTCCAGCCTATACGTGAGTGCTTTATGCGTACTTTCTCCAATCGCGAATGATTCCTCTGAGTTTGCGTGTGAAATATGTATTTGGTCGAATTTTCGTGCGAATCCTAATAATCCTCGTCATAGAAATGTCATATTGAAGATCTTATCTCGTTTATCTCGGGTCGGTAACGGATGGACAATCGAATAAAAACATGACCTTATCCTGCTCCATTATCTTATTATCCTTTATAGGTACAGGATTTCGGTTATTAGAAAACGAAATAAAAAATGGCCCGTATCTTGATGCGAACCATGCGAACCTCAACGCAAACCTTCATGTTTTCTGAATAATGCATGTTTCCATGATGACTATAACTTGTCATGGTTTGAAGAGACAGTCCTCTAATTCTATTTTAACGTTTATTTACAAAATGAATGAAAAAGCAGTCCTTCACAATCATTACACTATAAGTTACGAAATCTCCGTCCTTATTCTGTAATCTTTACATCCCTCTTAATTTTCACACATCCCGATCCCAATCCCTTAGGATTGTGTGCGGTTGAGGACACCCAGGCATGGAGAAGGTTAACAGAATTTTCATTACGCACATTTTGTAAAGATTGCGGAATGTACATGCCTCGATTCTGCACTGCTAATTATGTCACCGTGACTAACTTGAAATGGGAATAACTTATTGTTTCAATCCGGAAAACGAGTGTCTGATGATGAATAATATAATCTAAAAATAATGATCATCGCGTAGCTTCGCAATACTTACGTCACAATGGTGACATTAACCACCTAAAGTTTAAAGCAAGGTTAATTTGAAAACTTATTGTCGTGTATAATTGTTTATATAATTTTTTTTTAATCTAACTATAAAATTAAAGGTCGGGACGCGCAGTTTGCTCTATGAAGCGAATCAACATACCAAGCGTGAATCGAAGTTCCTGTCTCGTGTAATTATGAATGAAGGGTCGTGACCAAAAACTTTGCTTTACCAGGCTGCGTTATTTTTACCAGCCTTGCAAAACTGCTTTTAGACTGTTCCTCAATAATATAAGTGATTAGTATTTTACAACTAACATAAGTATTGTTCTGGTTATACTTATTCAGTATACTTATTTTTTATTATATTACAATACAATAAGAGGCTATCGTGGTTGCCAATTTTTATCGGTCATGATAAAATGTGAATCTCATCTGATAGTACAAGACAAATTTTACAAATTCTTGCTTTTTTCTAATCGTTTTTTCACAAAATAACGTTTACACTATATGTTGTCGAATGGCTCCTGGGTTATTCAAGATTTGCTTGTATACCTCGATGATTCTCGCTGATTCGACAGGAAAAATAATAAAAGCAGAATATTTTGGGTAAAATCCTAAAATTCTAAAATCAATGTTAGGAATTCAATTTATGCAATTAAAAAACAATCTGGAAGTCCCTTTAACCATTGAAAATTTTCGGTATGGAGCCAATGGTAACAAATTGCACAGTATTGCGCCAATGTTGCTTCCCGGATGGCCAGTACAGAAACGGTACTGTCGATTCTATGGTTTCCGTACTGGGTTTGTAGGTATTGAACTGCCAGCACTGGCATGGTAATAAATTGGCGTAATAAATATGATAGTATACTAGGCCGATACAGGGTAATACATACTGGGCCAAGACTGGGGATATACTGAAAATCGGTAAATGGTAAGCTACTGTTACATCCCGATAACTTATCAGTACCATGCCAATATAGCGCCCCAGTGTCACGCTCCATCAGTACTAGCACGCTACTGAGCCATTTGTTAATTTTCCATTAGATAATGAATTAAAGCTAGCATGTATACGGGAAAAGCGACTTGGTTAGGACAACAACAAAATTGGACGCCCCAACCATCTCGCTTAGTGATCTGAGCGCTAGACGAGAAATTGGTTGTAGTAACTATTTTCACTTAGTTGAGTTCGAAAAGTTCAATCGACAATGTAATTCGTTGCGTATACTACATTTAATACATAACTGGTTGGAACAACAAATAAATCGTTTAGTCCACCTAATTTGTTAGTTAGGATGCTCTTATTGTTTTCCAACTAATTACAAATGGTAGATTGAACAAAATGGATTTTTTTACATTTGATCTACTAACCAAGTATAAGTGATTATGTCAACTAAGAAATCTCCAACCAATAATAAATTAGTTATTTCAACCAAGTCGTTTTTTCCGTGTAATTATACATGCAATGCAAAATTTTTTTGTGTCTTAGATCTATCATGTATATATATTGTTGGATCCTGGGGATTCAATACCGTAGCTGTGGAAAAAAGACTAACCGGAATGAAAGACACAGTTTCGAGTATATCTTAACTCGATTTCTTCATTTCTTTCACATTTTTAAAGTTCGTTACAATTTATTGCAAAAATATCGGGTTTTCGCTGCATTTTAAATAACCCTGCATGCATTCTGAAGGTTACTGAGTAATCGACTCGTATATAGATGTGATGTATAGATAGAGCTATGATGGAAAATTATTGAGATGAATTTAAAAAGACATCAGTAAGGGGAGAGGGGGTCAAGATGCAATATTTGCTACTAATTACAATATTTTTAAAACATGCAATATTATTCACATTGTGATCTATTTATATGTGATATGCTGTTGATGTAACTATATTGGCCCCTAGTGCAAGCATATTTGCACCCTCCGCAAGGGCCAAAAAAAAAAAACATAGCAATGATTAAATTTTTGTATGTATTTTCATACGATATTATTAAATAATTTTTAAACACATTGTATGTGCAAAGTGCATTGTACAATGTAATTATAATTGTATACAATTTATTATTGTATTTATATATATAATTTTATAATTTATGTAAAATTTTATAAAATTAGTTATTATATTACGCATCGATTGGAATTCTATCAATGTATCAAATATATAACAAATTGAATTGATTTAATTATTTAATTAAAATAAATAAATTTATTTATTTATTTTTTATTTACCTTAAATAAATCATTAAATTCTGACCCACCGTATGCATATATACATCCAGTGAAAATGAATAGAAATTTGTATTAAGGTGGTTCCCTCGGTAAGACAAGGAAAGGAACATCGCGGGAAAGAGATCGATTATGAATACGTTTCGAGCACAGAAAATGTGGCATCGTCGCATCTTGAACTACAATTTATATACATACTGC
>JAPYZR010000434.1:0-48373 GCA_030522945.1 Trichopria nigra | reverse complement strand
TTTCTTATAAAAAATTCTGAAAGTAAGAAATTCAGAAATCGAAACGTGACCAAATTCAATACTTCGTGCCTACCTACGGTGCGGGTCGAAGTAATTATCGGCAAAATGAACATTTTTGGAATAACAATAATAAACCATGGTTATTTTCAAGGTGAAAAAGCCGCCAAGCAGACGAATGAAATTGATTGCGCGCCTCGTCCAGTTATAGACGGAAGGCGCGAATAATTTTAATTAAAAACTCGTCCGTTGGAAAGTGCTTTTAATCGTGACCGCGGAAAATACCGCAAATCCGTTTATCGGCGTTGGGGGGTTGGCGCAAATTTCATTTCAACCACTTCGGCTTCATAAAAAGGGCCATTCGGTAAACTACCAATGTCGGTGGGAAATTTTGTCCAAGTTCCTTCCTCCGTTGCTTTACAATCGTTCGGTTTTCAATTGTTCCGCTTTTAATGTCGCGTATTTGAAACAATGGTCCATCACGACTGAATGTTACTTTTTTTCTCTCTTTTTTTAATACGACGAATCCAGCTTTCGTTTTTGTAATGCAAATGTTCAATGCCGATCAATCCTATTATACGAGGTGTCCAACAACTGGAAATCCCACACAATTTCCAACGACAAAGAGTCCAGTACCCAAAATTTAATTTTATCTCCAGTTTAATTACAATACTTAAAGCCGTTGGCCCCTCGTGCAATTGTGTGTTGCATATAGTCCGCAAGGGCCAGCCACCTCTTGCACGATTATTCGTCAATTGTTAAACACCTTGTATATATTGTTTTGCGCTATTGTGGGACTACATGTCCATCAACGACAGAGGCTTCTGAAACAATGACATTCGCTGTGAAAAGTTTGGGCAAGTTTCGTCAACGACGACGTCTCTACCCGCTCGTACACGTCGGTGATCCTCGTGGGGGGAAATCCAAGATTGTTCTTGGATGAGTGAACACGATGCACACACCGTGCGCTTTAACGTATTCCTAGCCTATATAGCTTATGCGACGGCAATATATTCATAGAGTCCTGAAATTATTAATTTCGTTGAAAACTCCCCCGTACATAGGCTGTGCGCGGAATTACTCTCGGTATGCTACACTTGCAAATCAAAATGGCCGTTACCTCGAAAAGCTGCGTATAAGTCAATTTTTACGATTCGTTCGATTGTTTTTTATTGTTGCTTTTTTTGTTTTTTTTTTTTGGTGTCGTTTGAAAAAGTATGTCGATCTGTGGATTATTTATAAAGCACAAACCGGGCGCTCGTCTCCTTTCGAGCTTATTATAGAAATACGGTCTGTATATTGTCAACGTGGTTCGCAAAAGACGTGCAACGTCAATTCCTTAATTGATGGCCGTTCTATTCGTTGCCAACGTCACGCGCGTGATTGTCATGCACCGACCTGACATCGTTCGTGACACTTTTTCGAAGGAAATGGACTAAAATAGAATCGAACAATTAAAAATATGGAAGACAATTCGATGCATTTATTAGAGAAACGAAAAAAAAAGAAATTCATTTTTTCAAAAACCGGATTAAAAATAAAGGACAAAAGTTGATGGACTCTGCTTATTTTCAATAATTGTATAGGTTAGAATTTGTGGATATTCTACAAAAAAAATTAGTAAAATGACATTGAAAATCGACAAATTTTTATGAATCGTTATCGATTGATCGTTGTTAAGTGACGAATAAAGCGTATCGCCAAAAATCGTCTATTGCGACTCACTTTTAATTCCCGTACAATCGCAATCGTCAGATTATAAAAATTTATTCGTGCGCCCTTATATATATAAGTTTTTTTTACTATACTAGCCGTGGTAGAGCGTTGCATGAGTAATACACTGTACAATAAGGTGGGCGCCATTTTTAAACGCTGTCAGGTCGATGTAATCTCGAATTCGCTTAATCGTGACAAATTGTTCGAAAACCTCAAGTACATTTCAGCGGTGCACTTGGTGGCTATTGTGATGAATATATACACATATATAGCAAGTAAAGTGCATGAACCAAGATTTCGGATAAACATCGTCGCGAATAAATTAATGAATATATATGCGAAACAATAATGTCAACTTCGTATTCATTAATTCATCGTTTAAAAAACTTGCACTTTATTGTGGAAGATTACATATCTGCAATCCCGTAAATTTTGCGAGACCTTCGAGTTTTTCTGTGCATTGAAAGACGAGGAGAAAATAAACGAGTTTTTTTTAAACGTGGCAGCTCGAAAAAAAACAAATGTCAACAGATTTCAGTGGCTGATATATAATTTTAAAATGCGACAATAACGCCGTGATATAATAACCCGAGGATAATGAAATTTCGGGAAACCTTATTGCGTCCGCCGACCACGATGATACAATTCCAAAGGATTACCACGCAGATTTATCCACAATTGTAAACTTCGTGTTTGGTTTTTTAATTTCTACTTATATATATATATATATATATATTACTTTTTTATGATATTTTACTGCGTTTACGTGAGGCTCGCAACATTGCGTCCGATAAAGATCATAAATATAAGACGTTGTTCGTGACGTATTTAAATTGCAGAATTAAATATATATATATATATATATATATATATATATATATATATATATATATGCATATGCAACTATATCTAATTGTAAATCAAAATTAATTTAGTGGCTGAGACGTAATTAAGCTTGGCGCCACAAATTTTGTCGTCTTTCCTTTTTTTTCGAATATTTTATTCGGATAACATGACATACTAATGTGACGATTTTATCCTCAATTTTAACCGTTAATTGGAATTATATTTTTCAATTAAAGAAGCATTACTATATTATATATAATTATAAATAATTATATTTGTGCCAAGGGGCAGTTTCCGGGACTGTCCCGTGACATGTATAAATTAATTAATTTGTTTCAGTTAAAAACACATTACATATATCAATCAATATTTATTAATGCTTTCACCTTTCGGTATTGCATGAGGGGGACATAGGGCCCCCTCTCCCTTTACATCTCCTCCTCACCAACACAAATCCTTTTCATTACATTTCTAAACAAATATCAAACTTCACCGTAAACAAACTTTAACCGCACTCAATGTCTCTTCTGCCGACGCAAACACGCCTGTATACAAACAGCCGTCGAGTTTTCTTTTTCTATTTCTATCTCACTCTTTCTTACTTCACTTTTCACTCTTTTAAACTGCTTCTCTTCTTTCTCTTCTTTCTTCTCACTACCGTCTTCTACCTCTACCATTTTCCTCATTTTCAGCATCTTTACCATCTTCCGCATCTTCATCCTCTTCATCATCATCATCACTACCATCATCATCATTACCATCTTCAACACCTCTACCATTTTCAGCATTTTCAGCATCTTTACCATCTTCATCATCTTCATCATCATCATCTCTACCATCCTCATCATTACCATCTTCAGCATCTCTACCATTTTCAGCATTTTCATCATCTTTATCATCTTCATCATCTTTATCATCTTCATCATCTTCACCAATCCTCACTATCTTCATCCTGTTCATCATCTTCATCATCTTCATCATCATCATCTCTACCATCATCATCTTTACCATCTTCAGCATCTCTCCCATTTTCAGCATTTTCATCATCTTTACCATCTTCATCATCTCCCTCATCTTCACCAATCCTCACTATCTTCATCATGTTCATCATCTTCATCATGATCATCTCTACCATCATCGTCATTACCATCTTCAACATCTCTACCATTTTCAGCATTCTCGTCATCTTTACCATCTTCATCCTCTCCATCATCTTCACCCATCCTCACTATCTTCATCATGTTCATCATCTTCATCATCTTCATCATCATCATCTCTACCATCATCATTATTACCATCTTCAGCATCTCTACCATTTTCATCATTTTCATCATCTTTACCATCTTCATCATCTCCATCATCTTCACCAATCCTCACTATCTTCATCATGTTCATCATCTTCGTAATCTTCATTATATTCATGATCTTCATTATCATCATCTACATAAAGTATCTATCCGATATTTGTTTGATATATCTGCTCACTTTCCTTTGCTCGTCGTGTTGTTGCTCTCTACTCCGTCCCGCCTCTTCCCCTCCGTCTCGCCTCTTCACCACTCCTTCCCCGCCGCCTTCCTTGTCTACCTCCTCTTGCTTTTTCTCTCTCCTATATATTTTGAATTCGCTGTCCGCTGCGCGCGCCTCTCGCCGTTACGCTTACTCGTTACTTCCTTTTTCCTCACCTTTTCACCTCAGACTTTTCTTCTTTTCTTTCCTTTTTTAACTTTTTCCTCCTATTTCTGCCGCTTTTATTTCACTAACTTCCATTTTCCTTCCTTATCCACTGCACCATATCTTTCTTCCTTTCTCTCTTCACATCTCTTTTATATCCCACACTCTTATTTTACATTTTTTTCACCACATTTTCACCTCTCTTTTTTTTTCAAAAATCACCACATACCTCTTCTTCACTTTTTCCTTACATTTCTATTACACTTTCACCCTCTCTATCTCTTCTTCTTCCATTTATTCCTCCATTTATTTCTCGTCTTTCTCCCTTTCTTTCCACACGCGCCGCGGACTGCGAACCGTTCTCGCCGGCAGCTCAGACGAGACTACTATATAATAATATATATAATAGGTAATGATATTTTAATTGAAAAATATTTCATAATATGTCAATTTTATCGATTGAAACATATATTTTCAATTCTGACCATCAATTTGAATCGTAATTATATATATAACTATATATAATTGTATAATATTATATAGTAATTTATATATACACTTAGTGAAGTATATATATACATATGTACAATAATTAAAGTTTCAATTATAAAAACACATTACTATTATAAAATTATATGTATATATTGCTAAATGAAATTTACAATATATTTTCACATTTCTAATTTTTAAAATAAATGTTCACAAATTTCAAAAAGCGTTTCAGTATGTACTGTTTTTAGACCTTTTTCCTATGCATGAACGGGTGAAAGTTATTTTCGAAAAACGACGATTTCGGTGCAACGAAAAAGATGTCTATTTTTAAAAGGTAAGTTTTCACATTCTGACATGGATGAATTTATACATATATATTTTTTTTTTTATTATGTTTTTTTTGTATTTAAGAAAATATTTTCTTCGAGAGTTATATTAAAAATAAGAGCCTCCTTCTTATTTTATGTAAATATTTATACAACTTACATAAAAACTACACGTCTGTCAGATTAAAAAAAAAAAAAAAACACAAACAAACAAATTGGAAAACATGTATTATATTTAGTATACTATGAAATACTTTTTACCATATTTTTTATGAAACATAAACAAAAAAGAAAACAACGAAATATATTTAGTAATAAATTTTCATTTACTTCGACACAAATTCACTTTTTGCCGTTACCTTCTCACCCATAGCATTAATTATATCCCGCATCATATATCTACAAAAAGTTACTCATTACAATAATTGAGACTTTCTTGCAACATGTAACACACATTGACGTAGGTGTGATTAATACGACGAGCAAAAAAAATTATTTCGCATTTACTTATTCGATACGGAAAAGTAAGCAATCTACGATAATAATTCAAATCTTAAATTTAAGATTAAATCTTAATATGAAATCGGATTTCACCTAAAACTCTAGTTTGTCTATAATTTATCTACATTTTCTAGAATTCCAAAATCGTCCTTTTAAATTTTTCGTAAAAAAATTATTAACACTGCGTGGTGGTGGACCCTCTTCACAAATAAACCATATATATCATTGTAATATGATAACGAATTGTAAAGAGTCGTTGCTCATCCTCGCGATTGATCAATTGTATAATATTCTATATTATATAAAAATACAAAATCCCATTATTACGCACGTGGAATGTAATTCAACTGTAAGAATCGTACATTTTGAACGTATATGCTTAACCCTCGCGTGTTTCGCGCAAACTTATCCGGGCGATGAATGCAAACGCGGAGATCTTTCACCAAGTGACGTACATACAGCAAATGTAAAAAAGAAACGCTTCGCATTGTATAATTGCTGCTAGATTTATGAAACGCTCATGATAAACCATTACCCACTCTACCTTTTAAGTTTTAGTTTTCAACCTTTGGACAATTAGAACAATGTTTAGTATAACGCGTCGTTAGATTCTTTTTTCATTTCATTTGTTTTCATCAACGCGACATCAATCTCGGTAATACACTCATCTGACTAACCGATCTACTCAATCGTAAATTTTAGCGGAGTGACAAATCAAGCTAGAATATCGATCCTAATTCACCAGAGTTGATCATCGGATACTTCCCAGGTTCGATTCCCACCACCTCGTAAATTCTTGATTTGCTTTAAGATTGCTGAACCATTCTTGTCACTGAACGTTGCGCCATCTGCCTGAATTATGCTCCGATAATAATGCCAATGATGCCAATCAACGCACTGATGGACGTAAGAAGATCTAAAGAAGCCATTCGGGAACCCGTTCAAGATGGACGTCGTAAAAATGGCAACGATTTGGAGAAAAAAAAACCAAGATAAATTGCAGGGTTTTAAAACGAACCGTTGCTATCGCTCCTCTCTTATCGTCGAGTGATTTTTATTTTCTGCAAACGGGACTTTCTCGCTTTCGAGAGCTTTCGAGTGCTCGGGGCTTTCGACGTAATCGAGTCTGGTTCAGCCGCGGCCAATACAGATTCGATTCGCGCGTGTTCCGTTCGCGGACGCTATATATCGCCGTCGAATTAGTTTAGCTCGCCGATACGCCCAGTGGACCGGAATACCGATAAACATTACTTCCCGATATCCCCATCGACGTTGCACGTATAATATAGCGAACGAAGAACCAGTGCTAAAAGCCGCGGCACCGCCGCCGCCATGATGATCCATCCAGTGCCACCACACGGCCGGAAGCACTGATTATTCTCGAGTGTCCGGATACGAGTGTCTGCAACTTCATTTCCAGCACCGCACGCGTCGTCGGTGATCCGCCCGATAATAACTCGAGTACCCACTGATTACGCGGAGAGTTCTTCTTTCGCGACCTTATAAATAGAACCAGTTTCACTTTGCGCAAAGAAGACGTGGGTTATTTGGCCCCGACGCGTTGCAATTGCGGTCATCTATGACGCAGCCGTCATTGACAGAGGATAACCTTAAAACCTCACCTTTCTGGACATTTTATATTCCAAGACGCTTTATTCTACTAACGACTGACACGCTCCTTATTACCGGAGGTCCCTGTCCTAGTGCCCTGGGAAGAGTCTTGGAAGATGAAGCATTCTTCGTAACGTCGGAATATTAACCCAACATGGACATCTGCTTTGAATTGATTGGACACCCGATTGGTCGGATTGGACACCTGATCGTTGCTGATGTCTTCGGTCATCCACGTGGTGATCGTCATCGGCATCGGTATCCTCATTTATCGTCGCTGGGATTGTCTTCGTCATCGTCGACTTCGCTTCGACAATCCCCTGCATCCCCATCGCTGGTCGATACTCGATTCTTGACAAAAGTTAGCGCGTCCAACCGAGGACGACCCATCTACAACTTCGAAAGTCTTTAAACTGTAGGATCGTTAAAGGAAATACAGTCGTATAACCTGACCTAGTCAAAGTGGAATAAAATAATAGGTCGTCCGTTTTGATACGCGACGCGTGCAGTTTTATTGCCCATGAAACGCCGAGATAAAGACTCTCCCGAATCGACGGTTCGGAATAATAGCGAGAGTTAAAAAGAAGTTTTGCCTCGCGTAATAGCGGCATTCTGCGTCGACGATTCATAAATTTCGTTTCATTCAAACGGATCCGGCATCAGCTGCACGCAACGCGCGATTACGGCTGCGCTCCCTGCCTTTCCGTCGCGATTTGTTCGTGTTATTTCGGCGCGCGCTAGCGAGGCCATTAGCCCGCCACCGACTAACGGCCCAGTCTTAACTTGAGATGACTTAGCGAAAACGTTACAACCTCGTCGCCCGAATCGTCACCCGTCACCCGGAATTCCGCGACGTTTCCAACGCCCCCCTGGAAACTTTTGATCTAGTTATAAAAGCACATATCCCGCTGGCGATCCGTTCCTCTTTTTCTGTTTCCCCTTCATTTTTCGAGCACGAGACTCGAGCAATGGGCTGGTCACCGAGTCATTTGTCACTTTAATATTCCCGTCTTTTGCCCTGGACAATTAATAATGCCATGCCGCTCTCTCGTAATTTCAATCGGCGATTATGTATATGTATGACGCCAACGGGCGTCGCTGCGAATAAGTTATGTGAGAGAAATGTAAGATCAGTTTCGAGTCGCTCGCGTGTTATTTCGATATTCGTTAGCGCTTAATTAATGGCATGATCCTATCTTCATCATTTGTCGTCGTCATTCTCGTTACTGTCTTCATTATTGTCATTGTTATTGACATCATCATTACCATGTCATCTTTGTCCTCGTCGTCCTTGATGTATGTCTCGTCATCTGTTCTGCTATTACTATCGTCCTCATATTGTCGATTGCATCGTCCTTGATCATCTCGACACCACAATTCTCATGGTGTTTTGACACGGCGCATTACACAATGACCCAGTTATCGTTTCATTCTTACCATATCCATAATTACGAATCGTAATCGTCGACATTATGATCGCAATCATCACGGTCGGTACATTCACTGACGACATCATCACCAACGTTGTCGTCATCATTGTTAATTGATGATCATGTCGACACCGCAATTCTCGTGGAGCTCTGTCACTATGCACTATAGAATGACCTAGTTATACCATCTTGTTCTCATCGCACCAAAGCTATTGTCATGAACCATCGCTGTTGTCATTGCTAACGTCATTGTCATGGTCGACATTGCAATCATAATTCCTGCTACCATCCCTGCTAACGTTCCATTCAAACTTAATTCTAAAGAAAAAAAAATAGAATTTAATACCGGGTAAAGTTAACCGAATCGCACATTCGCGCCTTCACGCCGTTCCTGGCACGCGGAGAAACGGACAGTAGAAGTGGTGCAAGTCCGGGGCCTGGCATCCTAAAGAAATAAATCTGGCCTGCCAGTCAGGCAGAGGGACGCGCGAATGTTTCCATCGGAGACGAGAGGGCGGAATATTTCCATTTACGGTGTTGGCCGCGCGAAGGGCTTTTCACACTGATCTCCGACGGTGAACGTAAAATCCGGTGCTTGGACACTTCCGTCACGGACGTTTTTTCAATAAACATTCGCCATGCCGTGCACGTGTTTATGGTGATATTAAACGATGAGAGTTTATTTGATTTGGCAGTGACTCGACATTTCACCAGATACGAATTAATGACGCGTTAATTCCTTGAAACTCTCGCCATCGTCCAGGACTTTGTATAATTTTGGACTTTGCAATCCTCCGTTCTTTTGGTATATACCGTCCTCTATTGCGAGCATTCCGAAAGTACGTGATTGCGCTAATTGAGTATCGAATATGACCAACGTCGTTCGAGAAGGATCGACGCGTGCATTGCGCTGCGACATTAGTACTGGCATCCGTGGATGTCCAAGTTGATACAACGGAAACCTCCGCCGGCGGCAAAGTTTTCCAATTATATGTCGAAATCGCCCCGAAAAAATACATACTGCACGCGCTGAGAGGAAAATATTATTTCACCGCCCGAATCACCAGAAATGCGACGTGTTTTTTCCAGTGTATATTTGGTTTAGAATATGTTCTCCGGGAGAGAAATTTGTGCGCTCAACATCGCGAGCAGGCGCTGGCCATTTTCCAGCAAGGTGGTTGTTTACCTAACCTATATTTCCGCACTTTCGATGCTTTTTTTGACACCTTCATGGGACTTCTGAATTGATAGCGTCTGGGACTTGGGCTTTAATGAGCGAACGAATATGGACGATCAACGATCTTATTGATGCATTCATTGCTCAGTCATAAATGAAAAAACGACGAGCCGGCAATCGCAGTTATTAAATGTAATGCTGATTATTTGAGCGGCTTACCCGTGATTTCGCGAGAAAACCCCGGATTCGACGTAAGTTTTGGAATAAAGGGAATAAAAGGAAGGTGATCAACTTTCAGCAATCCACTCTATGCTGGAAGACGACCTTAAGCCAATGGAAATCGATCTCTCGAGTGTAGGGTAGAAAAATTCGAGGAGGGCGAAGCGTCGGAGGCGGCAAAACAATGAGAAACTATGCTGCTCTCGGACAAGCCCCGTAAATCCGATTTATTCTCTCCGCCCTTCTTTTAGTTACGGAAAATTTCGCTCAGAGGAACTCAGCTTTTTTTTTCGTTTTCGCAGTCGAAGGAAATCGGTTTACGCCCGCGGACCCCGAGATTCTCCGAGTCTAGTCTGATGATATCTTAATTTATGCCGAATGCTCGGCCTTACTTGCTCGGTAATTATTGAATTTAACGAGTCGTTAAAACAGATGTTATCGAAATTAATTCAAAGTCTTATTATCGGGAACCGTTGCGTGGAGTCGTCGAATCGTAACATCGCGACTGACCTTCGGAGAGCGACAAGTGCGTTGCAAAATATTGCGCCCTATGGCAATAGCAGACGTTCGCGAGTGATCTTGGCTGAAATCAAAACACCCAACGTTGATGATGTAAAAAATGAGGGATACGGCCGATCCACAATTTTCGCGAGGCGTTTCAAGTCGACCTGCTTTTTAAAACTCTTTCCTTCTTCTGCTGTTGAAGATTTAATTAAAGTAGTATCACAAAACTGTTTAGACCTTCTCGTCTATTCCCCAAAGTTATTAGATTAGACGTTGAAGAGCTTTCGGCAAATCCATCCACTCTAGCAGTTTTAAGCAGCTCAGTTGGCGAGTCCTCCTACAATTTCTTTCATCTATTTTCGTTTCGTAGTTGCTTCTAACGTGGATTTTCCTTTTTCGAGCGAACAGAACTCTGGGTGACATAAGGGGCTTTGCTGTCGAGTTGTTTTAGATAGCTTTTTATATTAACGTTCTGTGTGAGGACGATTCTGCATTTACTCGGCAAAACATCGGGTGTGGATCGAATCATCGGCATTTTCTTATAGAGATGGAGGTAACAGTACCTTTGTTTTTTTTTTACTCTTTAGATAATCCTTTAAGGCAGTAAAGGTCATTGGTCACATCTTTTAAGAGAATTCACATTCTTATGTTGATGATCTTCGAATCTTTTATGACTGACCTGCATCATGAGGACACACGACATGGTAATTTTTCAGGTTTGACGCATTTCAAACAAACTGGCAAAGATCCGAGAAACCGACATTTTGGAGAGAGAGAGAAAATTTATTTATCTAGAAAAGTAAAATATCGTGGACTTTTAAAACGAGAAAATATGGGTGGCGACATATCTCAAAAAGTCAAAGTGTGTCGCAGCGCAAGTTTGTCGAGAGTCGGCCGATGGTTCACACTCTTGACGTATCCCCAGTGATGTAATGTCGGCGGGGACGTCGAGTGCACGTATATAGTTTCGCATTTCGCCGGAGCCGGTGCAGTAGTCCCTAGGGCAAGCCCAGGTACCAACCAGACCGTGCTGCATGAATACACACGACGACGACGACGACGACGGTATAACCGGTGCGACGACGCGTATCGCGGATAGCCGGCCACGATGGAGTTATAGATAGTACCGACACGTTACTACCTACTCGTGATGGCGCGTGCTATATCCCCCTCTTTCTCTCTTTCCTCTCTCTGTCTCTCCCCCTATATCTCTATCTCCCTCGAGCTGTCTCGCTGACGTAAGATTTTCACGAGACGACGGCCCAGCTGGTTAGGAAGAAAAACGACGGAGAATAAGAGAAAGATCGAGGGTAACATCCAGTCCAACGCCATTGCGCGGAGTAAAATAATTTCATAGCCCTTCTATATGCCTCATTCGATTACGGAAAAAGTCTCGAGGATTCGCGCGAGAGAGAATAGTTTTACAGAGCGACGCGAGGAATCTTGATAAAACGAGACGAGCACAGTGATTAAATCTGCTGAAAATGTTAAGAGGAAATTGGAATAGTTTACATTGGAAAAAATTGCGAAGTAGATCCGTACCACCCAACCCCTTTACGAAATATTCGTAATCGATGTTGTACCTGATGTTTCAATTCGGATAAGCGTTTCGGAGACCCTCTTTCAATTTCGATCATTTCAGTCGAATGGGGAATCCGAGTCCCTCAAGTTTCCAACTTCGAATCGCCTTTCGATTGTTTCGCCAGTTATCCAAGACTCTATAGAAAAGTGTACTCTACCGATCGACGTCGGGAGTAACGGCGACGGCCACGAGTCGAACCCTCGCGAGCCAAATATATTTTCGTAAACAAACAACGAGGCACGACTTTGAGAACACCGTGACGTGACGATGAAAAAAAAACAACACGATCGACCCTGCGGGGCCTCCCGCGATTTACGATCTATTTATGTGCTTAAGCGAGTTAATTATGAACCGCGCGAATACCGCGAAACCATAAACATTCCCGTACAAAGAATCGGTTTTCTGCATCGAGTTTGAAACGAAGGAAACTGGAAGAATAACTTCGAGTCGCGTTTCTATTCTCAATCGAACAGTAGGCTTATCGAGTATTTACTTTTGTAAGGGGATTTGGGTATTGGGGATAATTACCGTTGTTGTTACAAATCCAGTACGACTCGCCGGTGAATGAGCAAAGCTCCAATAGTAACGGCGCTACACGTCACATCTGGAGCGACTATATTCCCCCACTCCACTTCCCGATTAGTTTAAAATTGTCCAGCGGCCAATCACCAAAGGAACAATCGTTATCTCCCCGAGGCGCAACTATTTCGAATGGCTGGTCAAGGACCGCCAATCATGATTCAACTTCGACGACCCAATAAGATGCTTCCGGTGGGGAGAAGGATGGAGGAGGGAATATAGATTTGGACAGGGCAACGAGACAGGAGGTCGAACAAGAGCAGTGGTTCTGATAGAAATCCACACTGGATATACCGAAGGAGTTTAAAACCACTAGAGCGTTTTTTGGTTTCTGCACCAGTTAGATCCCACCAATCCAAAATGATAGTTGGTGTGCGCCCCCCTATGTGTCTATACAAACGCGTCCACCTAGGGCGGAAGAAAGTAAGGGTATCGTAACCAGAGTCTGCTATTAATTAATTATCGATCACGGTGTTATTGCTTTCAGGGACTGCGATGGGATGATTATGTTCCCATTCTGAGAAGAATTTCACCAAAGGGAGAGAAATGCTTCCCTTCGTAAAGCTGCAGGGAAGCAAAAGATGTAACGGAAACAAAAATTGTAAAAAAAAAAAAAAAATCACCGCATACATGGAGAGAGAGAGAGGACGTCCTGCACCGAAGACCGTTAAAAACCCGGACTGGGTGAAAAGCCACGAGGAAGGTCGTCCAGTGAGAGAACGAAAAGTTACGGCGACACGAGATGACGTCTGTATATTGCAGAGTTTCCGCTCTGGATGTTTCCTCTGTAAAGACGAATGTTCGAACAGAAATTGACATCCTATTTAATTAAAACTGTATTTTGTGACCTGCTTCTGTGCGTGAAAAAAGAAATGATGAAAAATCCGACAATGTATTGAACCTATAACATTTTTTTTGTTGCGCGGTAAATTATATCAAACTTCGACTTATCTGTAAAACCCGAAAAAAAAGAATTACTTTCTCTTGCAGTCGGTACGTAATTTCGCGAGAGGCCATTGAGCGAAAGTCGCAAAGCCCCTGAACGAGATCTCGCTTTGGCCCACCTCGAAGATCACTGCCATACTTGAGCTCGCCCAGATTTCGAAATTTCAAGATGGACGTGCTTTCCTCGTGCCAAAATATTCGCGTTGCACGAGTCTATAGGTATGCGTTGCGCGATATCTACGGATAATGATGCGTTTGTAATCGCGCCTAATTTGGTCTTAGAGGACGCGAGGTCGTGTCGAAACCTCGTACCTCGACTTCGTGGCCGAGAAAAACAGAGAGACGATTACGAAATTAATGATTACCGAATCATATCAATTGCTCTACATTCAGTTAGGAAAGTATACTTTCCACCTAGAGTCACCTTACCTCGGCGAAAACTTGTAGACCACACCGTGTAGTACAAATTACCGCCGCTACGCGCCACCATTTCCCGTCATCGAAATGGGTCTCGCTGTAGTACGTTAAAGACTAGTAGGTTTTAAAAATTTTTTCTAATTGATCGTAGTGTTACAAACAAACGACAAACTTGTTTAAAGGAAATATATTTCGACCTACTGAACAAAAAAAAATAATCTAGAAACAAATATTTCGGTTAAATCAAGCCGCCCTCTTTCTCGTTTCCGTAAATTCCACTACGAATGCAAGGATGCAGCTCTCTACTTCCTTAAGTAACGAAACTAGTTTCCTAGACTTTTATACGCTGTAAACAGGTCTACATTACGCGAGACTGTACCGTTTAAAAACCTGAATTAAATAATATATGCAAATGCGCGACCTAGTGCCGCCGACTACGTCGGTATCGATATTTTCATTTTCTTTCGGAAATTTCATTCAAACGTTTACGCGATCTTCCGGCAACGACGTAGAAAGTCCCTAGTCAATCGCATTCGATAGACCTTGTAAGGATGATTCCCCCGGCGCATCGAGCCGCTCAACGTTTATGCAAAATATTTGCGGATAAGCGAAAGTATAAATTTTTTAGAGAATGCAATCTAGAAGTAAATTCCGATGCGTTATAATTTAGCCGTACTTTTATTAAATTAACGACGCAGATTTAACGCGAACAAATGCCGCACTAATGTGAAAGAATATCTTATTGCGCAAGCATACTTTTCGCACTTATTGAAGGAAAGTCATGAAATATTCATGTTTAGCGTTTACGGATTTTTTTTTTTTTTTTTTTTTTAATTAACGCAACCCAAATTCCCAAACCCCCAAACAATATTCCGAGACAAAACTCAATTTCCATTAATTCTCATCTGATAACGAAACTACTGCCGACCGAGTAGGTAGCGTCAGGCGGATTTCTTAATTGAACGACCGAAATCGGGTGATATTGCGAGACACTTAATGTGCTTATGCTCGAGGGCGATGACATTCGTGGCATGAACGCGTGCATGCGCGAAATATCGGCGATATTTCGGTTTCGTCGAGAGAAAGTTATATTATTCAAGATCCGCGCGGCTCGAAAGTTACCCTCTCGGGCGCCCAACTTCTGCCATTTCACGGTACGCCATCGGCTGCCGAGTACTTATCTTATATATATATCGTAACTTTTATATACGTGTATATGTACCCTGTTCCGTGTACGGCGTGTCCTCGATTGCAACTGGAATTGCGGACAAGTTCGCTAGCCCGGGCCCTGTAAAAGGGTCCAGAACTTCCGGACTCCAGAAATGGATCGAGTAAGCCAGAAAATATGCCGAGGCGGACAGTATATGAACAAATTCGTGATTAACTCATTGATTCTCGCGGCAATCGCAACGAGTCTTGATAACGTTCGGGAATAACGTAGACGGAGGAGGAACACACGGCACGGATCTGCAGTGAACTGTCATATGTAAAGTTTCGAGCGCGCGTCATGCGAGTTTCACCAGGCTGGAAACGCGTAATGTACAAGTTGGGACGGAATTTCAAAACGCGATAAACACCCGTACGCTGCAGTGGCAGCGGACTCTCTTTTGTCCCCGGCTTTATATACATTTGTAATTTCTCGCCGCGAAATATGAAATGCGTTTTTCTTCCTCTAAATAAATTTGAAACGTCAAACAGTCGAGACAATGCAATTCGTTAACGTTTGAAGCGAAACGAATGAGTATTGAATCTATTTTTAACGCTTCGCGACCTCGGTGCGAAATCGGTAATGTGCAAGTTACACGCGTAAAGGCTCGAGTCTTTTTTTTTTGTTTAGTGTCGTCGTGTCATCACTTATTACGGAATATGCAAAACCAAATGCATACGGTAAAAAATGACAAAGTGGTTCTTGTTATCGCGCATAATTCGTCTTTCGACTTTGCTGCCACCTACGAATGCCGACTGAAACTTTAGAAACGCGCCTCAAGTTCTTTTAGCTTCAATCCGATGATGATATACTCTGGTATATATCGCTCCACCGTCTTCCCTATTCGTGTATCGGGCTGGTTTCATATTCGACAATTCTTCGCCGTACAACGTAAAAGTCATCGACGACGACTGCTAAAGCATGAATTAGTGCCAACACAAAGGTGGATTTCTATGCGCGCGATCCTCGACGCCTCTTCGGCTTCATTCGCCGCGAGATTTATTCCGACGTTGACAGGCGTTTTTAACTCGAGGACTTATTCGAGCCACGTCGGCCACTGAAAGGATGTCTCATGCACCGTGAAAACGCACCTTTACAATATTTAACAAGGCGCCGCTTTTGTACGGGGAACGTCAATTCTCGCACTACTTCGTAGCACTGGGTTCTGGAGCACTTCAGAGTTACGAGTGATGAATTGATTAATAGTCACGAGTCATCCTAAAGGCGCATTTTCAGGAGGGCGACAGTCACGAAAACGTCATCGAGGTACGCGAAAAGAATGCCCCATGTATACTGTATAGATTTACGAGTGGATCACGAAAGTTTGCGAATATGACGAACGGCTGTTGCTGGTCTCTTGGTGCTGTTTTTTCCCCTACGTTTGGACATCCAGCGCGCAATGGTCCGTGCGAAATGGGCGCCGAGGGACGCGTGGCCAAACTACTTTTGATACATAAATAGGGATCCCCTGGGGGAATCGAAAGGCGACCGGCGATTGTGCAGGGACGTACGACAAGTTTCCTAACTGTCGGGAATGAGCGACGGGGACGTTCGGGCGCCACGCCCCCACCCGTTCGCCCTTTCATTTCGCTAATGCGAAATTTGCATATGCATCTTATCCGACAGGTCGGGCGTGAAAAACCCGCAGCGGCATTGCGGATTTTGGCCCACTCGCGGTTATCGATGGAACGAATTATTTCGCCGATGTTTATCAGATTCCGATATTACGTATCGCTCCTTGCATTGATGTTTTCTTGGCAAGCGCATCGGGATTTATTAAAAAAAAAAAGGAACCCACATTAACGACGAACGTGGAGCATCAAATTTGTGTAAACGCTACACGCCATTGGATGTACTTATGGGGTTACGACGAATCCCAAGTAGAATCACCCAATGACGTTGAAGGAACGTTTGCAACTACCGACAAAGGTACCTCGTGAAGTTGACCGTTTGGGGGTTTTTTTTTTTTGTTTTGTCTAAAATCGACGGTCAAACACAATTACGGTTCTATCGGCGAAAGAATGGATGAAAAGGTACGAGTACACAGCGACGTTGGGCGTATAAAAACAATTGTCGTGTGCACGACACTCCCTCGAAGGTCAAGGGTGCGAAACACGGAAGAGAGTGCGACACAAAATTGATCACTTCCCAGTCCCACGTTAACATCCTGTATAGGTGTATCGCGTTACCGTTCGCTGGCGATTTACAAAAGTCGCGAATTCAAACGGCGGACGTTGAATTAAAGTATCGTTTTTCTTTGTTGTAACCGAGACAAAGAAGACGAACGAATATACGTATACGTTATCGCTCCGCTAATCGTGCCATTTTTTGGGGGTGGCAAAACGAACGTTGGACACGAAATTACACTCGCCGCCGGTGTCCCCTCGTGTGGAAAGGGACAGACGTTAGTGGTGTTCGCTTTTATCACGAAGTGATTCGAGTAGAACGGCTCGATAGACGCGCGTAATCTTTGCGGAATATTAATATGCACGTCGAGTACCAACTTGAACTCGTCGACGCGTCGTCAATAAGCGGAAAGCTACTATACTCGGCACAGAAGCGTGTCTAAAGGCAATGGAGAGATGGAGACGAGTTAAGTTGCATGGCAAAGTGCGGCCCGAGAAGCTCGAAATCGACGTGGCAAACAACTTGGTAGGATCCTAGCATCGGAGAGAGTGTCGCCGTGGACTTACTTTCATGTTCTAACGATGGCCCTTTGGCAAGGACACTTGCGAATTGAAGATCCGGGCATTGAAGACCTTTGCCGAGATAAGTGACTGGAGGAACGGGCGGTCTGGAATTGACTAAACTTTGCGAGTCAATCGGTCGAACGGAAACTTTGAACGAACCGAGTGTTCGGGAAACATCCATGTATTTATAAAAAACACCTGCATTTATATGTAGAGAGCTGGCTAACAATAGCGGAATACCCGTGTGTCATGGATTGCAGCAGTCATTTCACGTCGCGATGGTTCGTAACTGACTTTCCTGACGTTACGTAATAACGCCAGTGATCCACATTGTGATTGACGTGGTGTACTCCTGGTGATGCTCTCTTTGTTCCTGGACCAGGAGACAGTGCTACGACTAAAAAAGTTACTATTTCCAGTTCGTTAGTCACTTACTAATAGGAACAGTCAGCCACAATATGGCAGACCACTTTGTATATTAGTGGCTTGCTTTCACGTTCGGATACAGCGACCTGCACGATCAATCAGAGGCGCATTCAGCGATATGAAATTTAGAAGGCGCGCACGGGCAAAATTAATTGGCTTTAAGGAAGAAGTGCATGCGCACGTGACGCTGCGGTCGGGACAGTGGGGGCACTGCTTCTTCTCCCGCACCTCGAGTTAATGAATCGTTAATGACCGATTTTCACGACGGCCCGCGGTTTAAATTTAAACGCTCGTGTTTGACTATAGGGGGGAGGGCGGCCGAGTGGGCGAATGTGTGTACAATGCCGTGTTCGGATGTCTGCTTAGTTAAATGCACAAAATAAACTCGGCACCTTTTAGGGCAGCCGGCGAAATTTTTAGCTCGGGTCAAGGGGAGCTTTTATTTTTGCGCTATATCGATGGGATTTGCGAAAGTTTATTTAACGGCTGTTCGCGATTAGTTCTATGAAATACGATTAAAACTTCCCTCGAAATTAACGCACGTGCCGCTTTACCGAGTACGTCTACGTCTTTAATGCCTTTCAGAGTTTAGAACAATGATTTTTTTCTCTCTCCCTTTTTTTCTAACTAAGCAAAAACTAAGGCACCGACGATTTAACATGCAGAGTCTAAGACGTGTCTCCTGGAGTCAATCAATACAGCCGCACCCTCCAGACACCCCCGATTACTCCTGGCATATTCCACAATATCCTCAATACTTTTGTCTTACAAAAAAAAAAAAAAAACAAGATCTAATTACATTTTCAGAATAGTTTATAAACTCGTAAAGAAGGAAAACGCGATTTCGATTGAAAACGATACAAGTGACTGCATTGAAATGCAAAAGTCTTCGACGGTAATGCAGGCGATCGACCTTGAACTTTTTTCGACGCTCGAAATAACGTAATTAAAGCCCGAGTTAAAGGCGCAGCTAGATTCGTTCGCGAACCAATCCGTTCGATTTAACCGGAAGTTGGCGTTTTTGCCGCAGCAACGTCAGCCCCCGCCGCTAATGACGAGCCGTTAATTTAGAATTTAAAACTGACGGTGTGAGTTTTGTTAAACGCAAAGTATTTAAATATAGGTTTAGTGCATGCCCAAAATAATCGCGCTGCATTGCCGCGTAAATACAGCGAAGGAGTCGTAAAAGTTACACCCTCGTAAAGACGCTTGAAGGTATTCGAGGATCTAAGTGCGTGATATCCTGTCTTCTCCATCAGGAGTCGTCGACCTGTCGCGTCGGTTACGTTCCTTGGCAATAAGTAACGAGTCCACACGGGTCGATATCGATTGGGGGATAAGACTTATCTTATCAAGTCCCATTTCCCGAATCCACCTTGAACTGAAAGAGGCGACACTTTAGAGGTCTCGGTAAATAATAAGAATAATCATCGTGTTCAGATGACCATATCCAAAGGAATATTGGCACGACCACCATCGCGTCCATTTATTCGCGTGCAACTGGTCCCTTAATTGATCGGGTTGGCACTAATTAAGTTGACCGTGACCAGTCTGGTACACTGCTACACTCTGACGCTGGAAGTCCAGTCTGTATGATTGCGCAATCTGAAATAATTGGTAGTTAGCTGAATTTACTCGCCCGTCGAAAACGATTTTAGCAAACCCAACTGCTGTTGTCCGATTCCGTTAATCGAATGTTGTCGATTCAGCGGTTTCGCGAGCGTAAACCAACACCGAGAAAGAATGCCACGACGGAGTTTGGGTCGACCAATTCCGATTTCTCGAAAATAAGGAAGGATTGCCGCAGCCTAAAGGACCACGATAAAACCACGAATGATCGCCAGCATCATCTGCCCTCCTCCATTTTAAAACCGCCTTTAGCGACGCATTTTCAATCTTTTGAGAACCGATCATGTCCGTTGCGCCGCATGAAGGTTTTTAAAAAGGCATATTTTACGAGTCGCGTTCACACCTCGGGTCATAACTTAAGTCTGCCGTTTAACGAGAGCTCGGTGCCGACCTCGCGTCTATTATATATATAACTTTCCTCGCCCCGGCGGTGGGGGAAGAAGCTCCTGTCATCCGTCAGCGACGAGGAGGTCCGTGCTCGAGTTACGTAAGGCTAGGCCGGCTAACAGCCGGTGGCACCTAAACGCCCGACGCGTCGACGTATTATCGAGATATTGTGCGACGATAATTGAGCGTCTCGAAATAACCTCACCTACGACATTAAACGCCGCGTACCGATAGCCGTGTACTAAGCGTCGCCTGTCCAGGGGGCGTCATCGTACACTGGAAACCTCAATTTGGTATTAATTGATCGATAGTTCCCAACGTACCAAAGCAATTTTAAATGTTGACTTGCCAGCAATCCGTAAGCTAAGACCATTGTGTTATTGAAAACCATCAACCCTACGGTGATTGCGAAATCGGTACGGATGATGATCAGACCCACAATTCAGGCATTTATTTACCAATCGTACAAGTTGGTGGCGCAACGATCGCGAATAATATATACGTGGACGTTGCCCTGGATTTTGGAAAGCCACGATACGGATCGTTCCAATTTACCAGAAATCTTCCAGTGGCATTGCGCGGATCCCACGACCGTGTAGGTGTCATGGCACGGAGTCAACTCCGCCGATCCATCCTACGTCTGCTAACGTGAATCTAATGTTTAGAAGAAGTAGTAGTTTCCAGAAATAAGTCTATCGCAAAAGAAAAAAAAAAAGTAATAAAATTATCGCCCCCCGTTAAAGGACGCAGTAGAGAGAGCGATCCGTTTTTTCGAGTGCAATTAACCTGTCAATTAGAACGGCCTGCATTCGAGAACATTTCCTCTCTAATTACGGGTGTTTACGGGGTATCGATCGGGACAGAACGTGCCGACTTCTCGATGATTGGTTAGATTGATTGCTGGACGTACATAGATCGCAATTAACGCTACATTGGAAGCCCTCGCATGATGAACTCCCCAAATCGACAATATCCGCGACTGCCGACGGTCCGAACCGTTATTCGCGTATTATGGCGGATAAGCGCCGCGACAGTGTTGGGCGCCATAATTACTCGGTGCTCGAGCGTATCAGCAGCGGAATTGAAGATTGCCGAATTGTTGCCGAACGAAAATACGCGGAAATAGGGAATGTCGGCTATATCCGACGGACCCGACGCGTCTGCCTGCGATTCGACCATTCCGTTCCAAGATCGTTCAAAAACAAAGTGTACGAATTACCCAGAGTGAATTTAAGCGTCGTGTTAACGGAAAGGTAAAAAAGAGGGAAAAAATATATGTAAAAAGCGCCATTGCGAAATGTAATGCAGGCAATTTAACGCCAGCTTTCTCCGGCGGCGAATTACGCTGAATATTGCTCCGAGTGCATCCGTTAATTTGTATAATGCTATTTGTTTTCCATTGAAATCGAAAGCCGTAATGAATTAATGGCGCTTCCGCGTTCGTACGCCATATCGATATATGATCAGCGTAGGTCCCGTAGGTTTTACATTAATCGCGCATTATACTTCCACCGGGTTTTCGCGCATATTTTTCCATTTATTCGGGGGAGATCGTGGCATCGCATTGGCTACTTTCGAACCGGTGCCTGCGACAAAATTCCATTTGCTTCGCGTACAATGGGTCGTAATCAAACCCCGAACAATGCCAATTATGAAATGGCGCGTATACGTTTCGGAAATTTGACGGATGGAAAATTCCAAAGTAACAAAGTATGTGCGCGGAACACGCGCAAAACGTTTGTTAAGGTTTATTAGGCAAACACTTATTGTGGTTACCAAGATGCACCTGCTTCAGTCGTGTTATTGAAACACCGCTTTGCCGTTGTGCTCATCTGGCATGGTTATAATACGGGATAAAATTCTGATCGATTAATCGATGCAACAATAGGAAAAGCAGGCTTATCAGTTGGCAGGGCACAACTGCAGCATCGGTGGGACGTACGTTTAAAAGTTCAGAGCTGGTCGGCATCGACTGCACGCAAATAATGCGGTCTCAACCTGTGGAGTCGGACTATCCATTGGAAATGACAACTGGGAAATGACGTGATTCCAAACTGTCGTGGAAAAACCATATGTATCTGACATTCGCGGTTTCCAACGAACCACCCGATAATGTCGTGCGTTTAATCGTTGAAAACCCAATCTATCCCAATCAACGTTCCGAGCAAGAAGAAATGCTTGTCAGCGATCGATATATATTATGTCGTCTGAAGGTGCCGCAACGCACTTTCACGATATGAAATAATCGTCGACATATTCGATATTAACGTCCTTTCGTACGACCGTGCGGCAAAATGTGTTTTAGATTCCGCGATAATCAGTGTCGTGATTGATTGGTAATGCCGGGCGGTTGCATTACGTCTGACCTGATTTACACGGCTAATGTGAAGAACAGATCGAATAATAGGGACTCACTGCGCAGGATTATGACCACCGAGAAAAGTGTGTGTGTGTGTGTGGCTAGGGGCCAAAAGAGACTCGTTTCATTTTGCGTGACTTCCATATAGAATTGCGCCAGCATCGGTATCGGTATGCGACTTATCGCGATGGTTGACTCGTGTTTCGACCTGACCGAGCGCATGACCGTGCATAAAAATCAGGATGGGGCGTAAATGCTCTCAGGACTGACAGGTCGATAAGGAAATTGCTAATGTGCCGGGAGATTCCAATCGGTTTGCAAAAAAAGGGGGTACTACGCGTTATCGCATTGAGAATTGCGTACGCTCTACTCCGAAGGTTTCGTGGAAAATCCGTGAAATGAAAGAAGGTCGTAAAGATACGCCAGGGTCGCACACTTTAGGGACCTGTTTGGAGGTGGATAAAACTATGTTGTTCGCGACTATACTCAATCACATTCAATTAGGTGACGAATGTAAAGACGCGTCGTATATTCCCTGTACTCGATAGGCATCAGTTGTGGTAAATTATAGTCGTGTATAAGTACAGTGGAAAGGTTGACGTTTAAATATGAAAGAACTGTAACTCGTTTGAAATTCGATACCGACAGCCTTTGTTGCAAGGTACTCGTAAATGGATTTCAAAGTTTAACGTGCATTTTGCAGCAGAGCTGCCTCTCTCCTAAGAAGCTCCCGATTACAAGTTTAACGTCGATTGCGCCTCTGATTAGTGAATATTAAATTTATTAATAAAGGGAAGGTTCCTTTGCGGTTACCGAAGAGTTTATAATGGAAATGTAAATGCTGCACGAGAGCTGCGTTAAGATCGTCCCGCAGGTGTTGTGACGTTGTATTTTTTATCATTAGGAAACGCATGCCCAGTCTCCGCAAATAATAAATTCGTTTTAATTTCGATATGTTCGGCGAGAAATGGAATATGATCATCGATTACCATTGATAAAGACATGGAAAATTTTAGTGGTACCAGGAACGATTTATGGAATCGAATTATTCCTACTATATCCTGTCTGTAGTCGCGTTTGACTAATAAATTTTTATCCCGCGTATTGCCTTTCGAGGCCCATTGATCTTGATAAAACAGCTTTCGACGAATAATTTATAAAGCAACAGCAAATGCAATGCGTTAGCGACTAGGATTCGTCGAAATTGAATCGTTTATTGATAGATTGTTATTCGTCGATTTTGTTTGTTCGATCAATTCTTTAATTCGAATCATTCAAGATCTTTCGCGCACGTTTCGACGAATTATTGTTGTTTTTTTCTTCTAATTATATTCGACGGTGTAAATTCCGAGAATTTCATCAGATTTATTTTCCTTGCAAATTCATCAAGAAAAAAACAAACAAATATTTCGTTTGCAAAAAGGAAATAACTTACTACAATGGTAATTCCAAGAATTCTTGTCCGGAACTACAAATTCTTTACCGGAAACACTTACTGGAAATGAAAATATTAATTGAAAGTATGAATTCGTGTCCAGAAATTTTTACCAAATATTCTTCCCGATTTTCTACGAATTATTCTCCGGAGATTTGTCCGACGAATTCTTTAAGAATATCTCTGAATTATTCTTCGTAAATGTCTACAAATGATTTTTCGACAGTTTCGACGAATTATTCTATGTGAATTTCTACGAATACTTCTTCGGAGATTTTCAAAGCATTCTTCGTGCATTTCTACAAATTATTACTCGTCGATCTCTACGAATTATTTTCCAACAAATTCTATAAATCATTCTCCGCAATTTCTACGAATCGTTATTCGAAAATATATACATATTATTTTTCGTTAGCTTTTACGAATTATTATTCATTGTGAAGTTTTACGAATTATTTTAATCGTTTCTACAACTCATCCTCGCAAATTTTCTGCGAATTGTACTTCGCGAATTTCTAGGAATTATTCTCCTGACATTTCTACGAATTATTCTTCTTGAAATTCTAGGAATTAATCTACGGGATTTTCTACGAATCGTTCTTCATTTCATTCTTTGAGAATTTCTACGAATTATTTTAATCGTATCGACAAATCATTCTCCAGAATTTTCTGGGAATTATACTTCGTGAAATTCCAGGAAGTATTCTACGAATCATTCTTCGTGAATTTAATCGAATAATTTTCGACGAATTTCGATGAATATAGTCCTGAAAGCTTGAAAACTAATGATCCGGTCGCGATACTTTTTCCCGAAAGCGGAGGCATGTCTATATGTATATGTACCGGCATCGCTGGATTTATCGCAACGATAACAGTAGTGCATTCGGCGAATCGTGTATACGTTCGTGCTTTTACGAAAGTCGCTCTCGGATCTTGCAATCAAAATTCTCGCGTATACATCGAAGCCACCTCGCGTAGAATCGCGAATTTCCGGGTTTACGATAATGCAACGCCGGGGAAGAAGCCCTGTACGTTATGCGCGCTATAACGTGTGCGGCAGTTCTGAAGGCTCTCGGAGACTTTTACGGTGGATGGAAAAATGAATGTCGAATTGAATTATAGAGGAGGCAGTAGTGGATGGGCGTTTATGGCGTTATCGGGGAGCGATAATTCCACGTGCTGTTACCGCAGCGTCCTAGGAACGTCTCCCGCAGAGAGATACCTGTCGCTTTTTGTACTCGGAGTATTTTCGGCCAAAGCCCGAAAGGTTAACATTGATTTTTACTTATAGGAGGACGATCGAAACCTCTCCTCTATAATATGCTGCTGAAACATTATTTTTCGATATAGAAGAAGAAAAAAAAACAGTTAATTCCTCGAACGAAAATCCATCTCAGTGCGAACAACGTCGAAACGAGTGTTTCTTATACTCCATGACTGTATAGATCATTCCCTATGACTTTCCGTTCATTCCCTATGACTTTCCGTGCATTTCCTATGACTTTCGTGCATTTCCTATGACTTTCCGTACATTCCCGATGCCTTTACGTTCATTCCTTGACTTTCCGTGCATTCCCTATGACTTTTGGTTTGTCCCTATGACTTTTGGTTTGTCCCTATGACTTTCGTTTTGTCCCTATGTCGTAATATAATCTACATTCGCAAATACGACCAATCGATCCAACGAAAGTTAATTGCACCTTTGAAATGAAAGAACGAATACTAAGAAAAGAAAAAAAATATACATATATAAACGCGAAAAGTGAACGATCCCGGCTTGACGACAACAGGAAATCAGTTGAACCGTAAATTAATGCTCAATAACGAGCGATAAACGGCCGCCTAGATAGTAACGGCCATTATGTTAAACATTGATCGGCCGTTACTTACTCATGAATGGCCTTTAATAAATGCTGACTTGTGTATATACGATAATTGATCCGGAGCATTTCGAGGCTGCTCATTTTTTTTTTATTTTTTTTATGTACTGTATTTATGTATAATAGATAAACTGTTTTATGTATAATAGACGAACGATATATTCGGAAAATCTAGATACGAATTGCGAGCGATGCCTCGCGTTCTTTTGTGACAGCGAATAATAAGCGGGCTTTTGTTATATGGACACGGTTAAATCTGAAACTCGGAGCATAACGTATCTGTTTGTCTTTACACAGCACAATGCCGTTTACGTATAGTACATGAAAGGACTGGTCTGGAACGAATATTCTGAAGACAGTTTTCCGAAAGAAAAAAAAAAGTAAAGTAAATAATATGCCGGTTAAACTTTCGCAGTGGGAGTAATTATTATCATCGGAGAAGATAAACAACTGTACAACTGAATCTCAACGAAACGCGGAAACTCTCGTTTTAAATATATTGTCGCACTATATTTATCTCTCGTCACAAAATTGCATAGCAAAAAATAAAAAAAATAAAATAAATAAATAAATAAAGTTGAACTATATACCTTATATACACGATACTTTTAAAGCATCATTCTTTTTTTCGGAGTATATAAATTACAAAGTATTGAACTTGAGTTGTCGACACTTTTGATTAATCTTATCCGAGTATTTAAACTGGCGACGAGAAGAACATCACGCGCATTAGTGTCTTTATTATTTCAACATCACATTCTTCTTCACCATTATCCACAACTGCACTTTCTCTGTATTTCTCCTCTATAGAAATACTTATATATATATATATATATAAGTACTATTGTCAGTATTGCCGAAGAAAGATAATCATTGTTTATTATTCTACATGTTTTCTTACGTATTTCTATAATTAATACTTTTTTATATTTATTTTTTATTAATACTCTCTTTTTTTTTTTGTTACCCTAAAAATACTTTAATTAATACAAAAAAAATTATAAAATAATTAATAAAAATAAAAATTATAAAATAATTAATAAAAAAAAATTTGTTATTTTCAAGTAAATATTTACTTCAATTAAGAAAATGTTTCCTTCTCTTTAGTAAATCTTACTTAATTCAAGAAAATCTATTCTTAATTCAAGTAAATATTTACTTGAAAATAACAAATTTTGTTCAGTAAAGAAATAATGTAAAACACCTGAGAGGGCGCCACTCTCTCCCAGAAGAAAAACTATTTTCAGTGCCGACAGACTATATATATCTAACAATTTTTTAGCCTGCATTATATATGACATAATAGTGCTTCGTCGTATTATAAGTATATTTTGTTGGACAATTATCGGCTTCAATGTTTCTGTATACAATTTATAAGTACACAGTTATCATCATCTTACGATTTTTCATTTCGATAATAATCCAGATTAAACGTACAAGTTCATTGTCGACTCTAATATGGTTTAATAATCTCTCTCTAAAAAGCAATTATTTGATATCGGCGATAAACTGCGGATCACGGGAGCAAAACTGCGAAATGGACCGAAGATATTATTATTATATTGAACGTTAAAATTTAATAATATCCGATGCATTTATAAAACGCTTATCAATCGATTGTGTTTCAATGGGCTTATAGTTGCAGTATATAGTATAGGGCAATTCACTTTGGATTTCGTATAGCGTAATGATGAATTATTCGTCGTTATAAATTAGACGAGAGGTAAAATCTGCCGATTTTCAAAGACGATATAAATATTCGAGCAAACGATATTGATTTGATTTATTTTCTTCAAAACTGATATAACGCAACAAAACGGAACTACTTTCTTACCCATATTAATCGAATGCGAATTAAAAATAGCTTTTTATAAAGGATCCTAAATGTTTGGTGTACGACGACTGCCGTCAAAATCATAAATTACAAAATGGCGGATCATATATACGGTCAATAAATTGTTTTCGACTCACTAAATTTACTTGAAACTTTTCACTCGTGTGCGATCGGATACCTCTATTCGAATTTTTCGACTCGGAACTCTCGAATCATTTTACGTCCGCCATTTTGAATTTTCAAAATATACGAAAACCAACCGTCATCCTGATGAATTTCCGCGAATTGTTCTTCTCGAGAATTCGTATACTTGGTAAAATTACTACTCAATTGCAATCTTTAAAAAAAAAACAAACATACGAAATTTTCATTACCGTAATGCGCAATTTCATTGCCAATCCTAACCAAGCCACTTAATGAAACCATTATTCCGCGGAGTAGACATAAGGAATAACAAACTTGAAGAAATTACGTGCATGCGAGAGAAAAAAAAAACAGCAGCAGCAGCGAGGTTGTGTGGCTTCGACTGACGGTAAATGATTGTGTGTATCCAACAAAAGGAGAGAGATCAAGCGGGTCACGGAATTCGCGAAACTTTTTATTGTTACTTTTTAATTTGCATGCTTAATTGCGAGCACAATAGGTATGGAATCTTATATTACGTATATTTTACGGATAATCAATCTTAGCATCGCGCGTATTTAAAACTTGTAAAATTTATGGATTGCCGCGCAGAAACGCGTCTGATGCCAAGGCAAATCTTTGCGTGATTTACTTTTTTCAACCGGAAATACATTAAATGGATTATTTGCAATTTGTTCATCTGGATTTCTCCTACTGCTTCCCGTATAGCATCAGGCCAGAAAATTTTAGAAATGTGTCGGTCGAGACGTGTGGAAAATTCGTAATTGACCAAAATAAACTCATCAAACATATATATATATATATACATCTCATCGTCGTCGCTCATTCATCCCTTAATTTATGTCAAGTGGAAATTTCAAATGAAAAATTTAGCATTCCCCGTTTCGAGTCTACTTGAAATATTGTTAAAAATATGCAATGCAATTCTTAAAATGAATATTCAGCAGTTTTCTTCTTCCCTATATTGTAATAAATATAAAACTCATTTGAAAAGGCCGAATGCATAAATAATGAAATATGGTTAAATAAAATATGCGAAAAAATGAAAACTTACCACGCGAAATTCGTAATTATTTTGTTTTAGCGTCGGTCGTTTGTTTTACGCACACACACACATATGTATATTTATACTTCCGATGAGAACTTTTTATACGACGCATAATGCGACTTTCCTCATTGGCAGACGGATCGTTTCTTACGACAATTTTTTACATCGATTGAACAAAAAAAAAAAAAAAAAACATAACCTTATCCACTACATTATCTCTGGATCGTCTTGACTTTCGGGTCGCGCATTATTTTTCAATGACTATACGCATTATAAATAGACGCATTAACCGAATTCAAGGTCAGTAATTAACGACAATTTTATGAAAGCGTAAGAAAAGTCGTTTTTCCTTTTGAGAAGGATGATGACTTTTCAAAAAATGTATATTTATATATATATATATACATCTCTTCAAACTTAAGGTGGATCTAAAGTAGAGCAGTTACCGACCTAACCTCAAAACAGGAAAAGTATAAATAAAAATTGATTGAATCATTTTTTCAAAATTCGGGCTTTGGAAGGGTGGTTCTACGTAACATATACAATCTTCAACAAAATATCGCTGAAATTGGTTCAAAATTAAACGAGAATTACCCGAAATAAATTATTTTCTCTTACCAGCACCAAAAATAATTTATTTCGGATAATTCTCGTTTAATTTTGAGCCACTTTCATCGATATTTTTTTAAGGATTGTATATGTTATGTAGAATCACCCTTCCAAAGCCCGAATTTTGAAAAAATGTTTCAATCCTTATTTATTTATACTTTTATTGTTGAAAAACTCGGTCGGTAACTGTTCTACTTTAGAACCCTCTTAAGAAAATATGTCAGTGAACGTAGCCATCTTTACACGTTACTTCTCTTTCGAGACTCGATCCCTGACCTATTGATCGCTAAACGAATCGACGTTTTTTTTTTTTTTTTTACTTTTCCTTCAACCCCAATTTTGACAATTATGTAACAATTATATAACAGTTACGTAACAAGTACCATTCATGGAGATGTTATGCAACTGTTATCTTTCAACTGAATCTCTACGCATATACGATTCTTCACGCAAATATCAGTTTCTCCTATGTCAGCGAATTATTATCCGAGCGAAGAAAAGCTTCGGTGTACGATCAACTTCCTAATTTATTTCCGAGTTACTTATTAAAAATGACCGAATTAACGGCGAATTTTTTGCGAAAAAGTCGGGTTTATAATTTCCAGCCATTATCGCACTCTCTAAATTTCTTGGAGTGACATTTCACACTCCACAATAAAGAGCGATAATTGAGCTACTCTTGTAAAGGAATGAATTTTCACTCCTTAAGAGTGACATTTCACTCTGCTTGGAGATTCCATTCTTCGACTTGCTCCAAAAGTGCGAAATGTCATTCTTAAGGGGTGAGAAATCATTCCTTTACAAGAGTAGCTCAATTTTCACTCTTTAAGAGTGGAATGTCACTCCGTGAAATTTAGAGAGCATATATGTTCGTTCTTTTTTTTTTATTATTATTAAATTCTATCGTAAGTCTTCCGGAGACGGCATGTATAGGAACATAATGAGCTGAATGCAGCTCTAGTTTCAAGCTTATTGCACGTTTGCGAAACATTCAATCCATACCATCGCCATTATAGTCCGGGACTACAATATATATATATGCGAGTTTCAAAGACAAATTAATATCTCCCTGAATGTATTGTACGAAATCTCGGTAGAAATTCCGCTGAAAATTCTTTCGCCGAAGTAATTCCCTAATGCTAAGTGGCATATTTCACGCCGCGAATTAAAAAAAAAATAAACAAAAAATTTGCTACCTACATTCCATCCGTAAAGTTTCACTGATATGTATTGTCAAAATGAATTATCTACATCGTTTACACATATATATAACGAATCGATGACTGGAAATCCAGACAATTGATCCTCTATTAATGAATTCAGATCTGCGTTAACCAGAATCTTGTTGCCACCAATTACTGACCGTGTCCTATTGTAGTGACGTTTCCTCTGTATAATTATATCTATAAAGCGCGCGAAATCAGGTGTCAGAGAGAAACGTGATCGACGTGCGGATAAACATACAAAAACAAAAATGTAAACACCAGGTTTTGTTTATTTATTTACTTTAATCTTTTTTGTGAAAATCCAAGTGTTTTAATAACATTTTTATTGCCCCTGATACGCGCACCATTCATATACAACTGCGTCAAAATATGCGTTGAAAAACAATCTTTTTCCAGTAATATTTACGGGAAAAAAAGAAGCAGATAACAAAAAGGACCTATCGCTATTATAACAATTGATAGAAACTTGACTATCGCAGAATATTTCCCATGGAGTTTAAATGCTACAATATAGTGTGAAATTTCATGAAGAAAATTTGTACATTTTTGGCCCTTAAATCGTTCAGCAACATTATTCGAAATGTTTTCGACTTATTGATAAGGTTCGTGCACTTAATCCGAAATGTACCAGTAAAATTCGATTTAATCGCACAAAAGCGTTAATTTTATTAAAACAAAAAGTTCCAAAATATCATGATTGTTTTAAACTGTTTGATAACCGAATCTCCTTTATATTTGTAACATTTGATATTTTAAATTACGAAATGATCATTGCTGTTAAAAAAAAAAATTTTGTTATTTGCGATTAAACTTTTCTTCTTAAAAAAAAAATACTAATAAAGTTTAAAATTTTCTAAGATCGAGGGATTTCCACCGACAGCATTTTTATTTTCTCAAAACATAAAGATTTTTTATGATCCGTTGCACGTAATTATCAATATTTTATAAGCCAACGACAAATATAGGGATTTGTTTAAAAATATTATCTATTTTTTCATTATTTCTTAATAACTTTATCTCTTAAAAAATGAGTGGCCTTTAATTTTGTAAAATTCAAGTTTACAAAATATTTCAAGAAGAAAATGAGAATCGTAAATAAAAGTTTTTTTTTTTGTGTTTTGAAACCATAATTCTTTCTCGTCAATGATTCTAACAAAACATGTCAAAACTTAGCTGCGCATAATAAATTATTTCTTTACGAGATGCGATTTTCGGGTGTCGACCCTCTTTAAGACGACGGAAACGAAAACTAGCACGTGAGTAGGTTAAACGTGGAAACTTCGTCAAATATAATTGACTTTAAAGAATTATTAATTTATCGATAAATGTAATGAAGGTATTTTTTACTTTATTTTAATTGTGACAATTGGTAATTTAAACATTTTTTTAACTTTCAAACGTTTAAATCGAATAACATTTTATTTTTATTCAAGTTATGATTATTTATTATATGTATAACACGACACTGCAATTACTTTCATAATTATTTTAATTAATTAATTGCACACAAATAAATTAATTAGTAATTGAAATACTTTTTTCATTTAATATTTTTATATTATACATATATACATATATACCGTAGTACAAAATAAGACCAGTTTATGGCCAGAAAAAAATTATACATATATATATTTCGTGTAAATATATATATAATGAGAGGATTTAATATTTAATAGAATTAAAACAAGAATTCATCACTTATAGTAGTTTATACACTGAAAAAAAAATTGTTTATTTTCAAGTAAATATTTACTTGAATTAAGAAAAGATTTTCTTGAATTAATTAAGTAAGATTTACTAAAAAGAAGGAAACATTTTCTTAATTCAAGTAAACATTTACTTGCTACTATCCAAGTAAATATTTACTTAAAAATAACAAATTTTTTTTCAGAGTATTGTAGCCATAAAAATTACAGTAATACACAGATTATAAAAACCATATCATTACCATATGTGAAAGAATTATCGGAAAAAGTATGGAAATATCTTAGAAAATAAAAGATTAGAGTTGTACACAAACCGCAATTAATATTAATATTGGAGGAATTAAACCGTTAAAAGGTAGATTAGAGATGACAAAAAAAATCATTAGTAATGTCGTTTACCAAATTCCATGATGCCACAACTGTAATAAAGTGAACATTGTCCAAACAAGTATAGACTATTACAAAACGGACCACGAGAACGTCGAAAAAATATATTTTGAACGAGAAAATAAATACACGGGATTTTACTCACAATTTTGAATATAAAAATGTTAAAATTTTTGGCAACTGAAACGAATTTTTATAAAAGAAGAGAAATGGAGAATTTATAAATAAGAAAATCAGACGAAACCGTTAATATTATAGATTTGAACACTCGAAATTGCCATCAGCATATACGAAGGCTATTTTATAATGGCGTAAATATCCCCATAGTAGAAAATGACAACAGTTTCTGCCCAATTTTTCTGGCCACTATGTTTGATAACCGCATCTGTTTTTTTTTTTCTTGTATTTTTTAATTGTTAATGCTTTTCCGTCATATCGTATTTATATTGTATTATATTATATTTCTTTAGAAAATAAATTTTGAAAAGGGCTATAAAATTATCCTAAACCTAAAATTTGTAATATCTTTACTTTACCAACCGACCGCATACTCATTACATATATATACCCATCACTCGACCACACAATGTAACAATTATGTAACATTAATGCAACATTTATGTGAGAAATAACTTTGATTTATTCGCGACATAATTGTTACTCGTTGCGTTTATTGCTGGGTATATTTATATTCAAAAGAGCGGCCACGAAACGATGCATTCGCAATTTCATTACAATAACACTATTTCATCGCCGCGTCCGCGAGAAATCACTGTTTTTGCGACTCGTGGAATAATAGTTAATGACTTTTACAATTATTAATATCTTTTATAAAGACAAAAATAACCAGTTAGTCCAACGTAAACATGATATGCAAACATTTTAAAATAAACACATTCAAACGTTTTTCTTTAGCAAAAATTCTTTGTTAAAAATTTTCTTTTTTCGCCCTAGTATCATCCAGTTTACAAATAGCAGCTCTTCCTTTTCAAATTAATCAATATACTGGACCATACAATTTTACGTTGAAACTTTGTAGCTCAATGTTTCGCGTCGCGTCAACACATATATATATTTCCATATACAACTCAACTCTTATACTTTTGAAACTCGACGGTTTATCCGAATGATCGAGCAGCGATCGCGAGAAAAATTGGATTTTAAAAATCTCCCGATATAATCGACGTCATTGATATCTTTAAAACAAAGAAGCAACGTCTCGTGAAATTGTTCCAAGATCAGCTTCGAGCGAATCGCTCCTGTACGGTTAAAATTCCTTTAAAGTTAAGAAGATGTAGCGTACGTGATCGACACAAAAGACACCTGCGTCGGCTCTTATCACCTGCGATATGTGCGTTACGTGGCTATCGACGCGGTACCGAACGTTAATTACGTCGCGCCTCGGATGAAATATTTTCTTTACCTGAGATGAACGACGAGACCGCGGTCTCTCTTTATTATTGATGGAATTGTACTTCACTGCTGACACTTTTTAGCTATCGGATCATCCGTGATTGGCCCGATCTGAATGCGCAATAAAACGAAACGCTATATAAACAAAACGATTCCAGCAGCGAAAGCACGTGCTGACTTTGTTGCTCGATGCACTGAACGGATTCCAAGCATTCTGCCCCGTCCTGGCGGCAGAACGCGGACTCCCGGTAGCCCGTATCATTTGTCCAAACCTTTTAGCACTTTCCGGGCTTATCAATTACGAAAAGGCAAGACCACTTTCGTCAATTCCGCGAGAGAACAACGATCCCAACGAACCGTTCTCGCAAGCGACTCGTTTTTCGCATGTGACCAAATCCGACCAATTCCTTAAAACGCGTTACCAAAGCTCATCTCCTCCACGTCCATCCGACGTAATAATGACCGACGTAAAATTGCTAAAGAAATCGCGTTCCCTACCTTTCGTGGCTCCGGCGCGTAAATTCCGGGCATAGGTGCCAGCAGATGCAGCCCGGGATTCGGAATCCCCGACGCCGGATGTCCCGGAGGAATCGGCAGCGGTACCAGCTTCAGTCCCCACGGCAGGTACCAGGGGGTCGTGTGATGCATCCTGAACGACACCTCCTCCTCCTACTCGTCGAAGCCGCCGAAAACTACCTCCTTATTGCCTCCTTCTATAGGCTCGACGAAAATTCACACTCGATGCACCGCTCCCCTACTACAACCACCGTTCACACATAGGTTCCTAAACCCGCGAATTATAGGGAAACGAAACAAAAAAGAAAGAAGAAAACAAATGTAAGAAAACTGACGTAGACGACGATCAGAATCCACCGGCGTCAACTCCCTTCATCTCCGCGAGATGATTGCCGGCAACGATCCACTTGTCATTGATCACCGAAACGATCCGTCACTGAGGGGCCTCGCCAGTGCTTTTTTGGAGAAAGCGGCGCTCGAAACTGCGGCGCACTTCCGAGAGCAAGTGTAGCGAGGATGTTGCCTGTACGGGCGCAACGCGACGACTGAGCCTTGATCGAGCGTCTACGCGCGAGCACATGGCGGAGCTTTCCTCTTCCTTCCCGCTCGGAGCCTTCCGCCCTCGACCGATTGCCTCGCACGTGCGCTCACCCACAACCTGGTCATTCTAGCAGCCTTTTCCCTCCACTGACCGCGCGTAGGGTGATAAATTCGCGCGTTTCACACCGACTCGCTCGCCCGTGGAGCGTGGCGCCTCTGATAACGACTGCCGCTTTTTTTCTTTCATTGTTCAGACGGAGGATGCACGCCAGGTAAATGAGGTTTTCGCCCGCCTCGGAATTTACTTGCCGATTCGTGATCCGAGAGCAGATCGCGATGATTTTACAGCCAAACCCACGTATTCGATCCTCCCTTTGATGTTCGACAATTTCGTCCAACTGGCTCTACCCACTGTCGTCTTGGTACTCCCCCATCGACGAACCCTGATGTTGAATCGAGACGCCTAGTCTATCGATCCTTTGTTTTCTAATGCAGACTGTTAAGAGCGAGGGGTTGCCAATTATACCGCCATAATACCGAACATTTGCTGAAGGATTTTGCGATTGACCTACTGCCAAATTGTTACGATTCAAGAGGTCAGTTATTGACTTTGCAAGGGAATTTGAAGTATGGGAAATGAACCGTTTTACCTTATTACCCTTCTGCAAAGGAAGCTCCGGTATTACGACATCCAACGTTCATCAATCGCGTCAGGTGTCATCGTATCTAATCGCGCCTTTGAAGGGCAGACTGTACAAAACGATCACAGTTTGAGACTTTCAGAGTTGTTGGGGACGAGACAAAACTGAACTTTGTTCCTTATAGGATTAGATTCACTGGTGAAAGGAACGTCGTTTATGCGAATTTTCAAACTTGTTGCGTGGCGAACTGGCTAGTGCGGGGTAGTAATCGAATCGAGGATCATCTGAGGCGCCTTGCCAGGCACTCCCTACTCTTCCGAATCCTTGGCTCACCTGGGGTGAACTAATAACTTTGTAAGAGATTCAATGAAAACCTCGGCACCCGTTCATCAATTCACCGTATAGACGGTATCTCATAATGGTATATCATCGATGAGAATGAACGTGTAAGATTGAACAGCTCAATCTCTGTGCGCGCGATATTCGGATGATTAACTCGTCGCCAAGTATCGAGCGCAAACCCATCCTCGTCTCTCGTAATTAGAATCGCGTTAGGAGCTGACAGGTTTCGGTAGAAATGTATTCCCATGTGGATAAATCAAATTTTGCTCCAACTAACCTCTAATTGTTTTGCAACAACGGTACAATGACACGACGGAACGAAGAGGACCGTGAATAATACAGCTGCCGTTGGAATGGTATTAGATTTAACCTATAAAGTCGGTGTTCCAAAAGACAGCATGCTCTACCAATTTCGTTAGTTCTTCGAACTGATATATCTTTCTAGTTCTACAACCATCGCTCTTGTTCGTTCAATTTACAGTTGGCAAGGTGACTTTTCGTCGTCGTCGATACGTCCGGTCCGTCCCTTTTTCCCGATCGTTCGACTATAGAGAGCTATTGTGCGTCAATTAAATTTCCTCGCCAAAGTCTTCTCCGAAGGCGCATGGAGCGTGACGAGGGGGAACGGGTCACCGGCCAATTACGAGCGTACATACCCCTCGAGAAGTGACGCGCCGGATCCGCGACTTGATTGGCTGTAAGCTAAAAGCGTAATAGTCGCGGCTGGCCCTACTTTGCGCGTCTAGCGCACAATTACTCGAGGTTAATTTTAAATGCGTGAATGCTCCCCGTCGGGCGCGGGGCGTGCCATCATCGGGATGAAAATAGTGGGGCGACTTTCGCACGGATTCCGCGGGAATTTCGCGTTTGTTGTCATCCGATGGATGACGCGGGGAATGATGGAAAACGGACGACGCGCACCGCTGCCTGGGCCGCCGTGGCGTAAAGCCCGGCCCCAGCGCGGATGCTTGACTGGCGCTTTGGCTGACTGATTTCCCAGACCGACGTTTATAATCATTGTCGGACAATTTGCGATAGGTCGTCCAGTTCTATTTTGTCGGCTATTTCGGTGCTAGCATCGCCGCGAAGACCCGAAAATTTAATTTCGTACCGCACTGACTGAAACCAGTCACGTTTGGAGTGATTGAAACCGCGTACGGTCCAATCCTTCATTTTTGACACGCTTCTCGGGATGAGAAGAGCGTCGCAAACGGATAACGACAAAAGTAGATGCGACGTGCAGAAACGCTGCCCGCTTTCTGGCTGGGAAAGACGCGAATCGAAATGACTGCCGGGTCTGTGGTAATTGGTCCTACGAACGATCTGATGGCCAATTAGGAAACAAGGACGCGTCTGTTTACCAGCACGGCACTTGACGAACGACAATATTACCTGATAACGAAAGTATCGTCAATCTCATTGCTATTTCCTTACATCCGTCTCCTTGGTCTGCACTGAATATCCACTCTGGCAAACGCACCACTGTCGTGACGATGGACGTACTGAAAGTTCTTCAGATGCGAGTATACACGGACATCGCGCTCCTTTTTTTCCCAACCCGAATGAAAGTCTGACGATCCAGAGCCAGGTGATATCAAAGCAACCGTCCTTCAGAGATAAAGCCGTCGTCTCGAGTAACAGGGAATTATGTGCGTCGCACGGAACAAAAAAAAAAAACAAACAAAAGCAACGTGGAAAAAAGCTCCTTCCGTGGTGATGCTGCTTTTCTGTCAAGTGGAAAAACGCCCCCCGAGTTTAAATACCCACGTGAATCCGAGAAAGCTGGAGATGCAAAGACGACGCCAATGAGGGAGAGAGACGACGACGTCGCAATCGACTTTCGCACGATGCGTGAGAGGCGCGTTACACGTTGCGTAATACGCCGTGAAATAAACGGATATGGCGCTGATGTACGTAAAGCGCGACGGAAGAACCGAAATGAGAAAAAAGCAGCAGCAGCGGACCAACGGGAAACGGGCAAGGAACGCGAATAATTATGCAACTGCGGGAGCAGACGCTGAAAAAAAAAAGAAAAAAAAACAAAGTAGACTTTGAGTAAATGAGAAACGAGGAGGAGGAGGAAAAGAAGAAAGAAGTCGGTCGGGACAAAGCGAAAGAACCGAGAGTTGTAGCTGATGCGGTATCTTTCAAAGACGGTGTCATTTATTGTCAAGGGCGAAAATACTGATTTTTTTAACGAGTTTGATAACGATATAAAATTTTTCATTTTACGACTGTTGTAGTTATATATATATATATAATATTCAAATTAAATGCAGTTCTAGTACTCAATAAATAAATGAATTGACTTTAGGGTCCTATTCCGTGGACCCTTTTCTGAAATAAACATATATATATATATATATATATATAATGAAAACAAGCAGAAATGTAATGCCACTTTTATGTCGGGTCAATACGCCATCTGTTATTAGATTTAGAACTATCAGATTTAAATTAATTATTATTTCTTAAATTTGTTTCTATTAAACTATCGTAAATTTGTGGTAGATTTGATTTTTTCAAATTTAATATTAACGATGTTATTTGAATAAAATAATTTTCTATGTCTTTTCTTTTTTTTATGGTTTTTTTTAACTGCTAAAATTTTTATTGATTTGTAATCAAAATTATGTAAAGTTTGTACGCGGTGTAAAGTTAAACCTGTATATTTTTCTGGATCTTCATTAATATTCTTTATGTCTTCTGTTATGCGTGTTTCTAATTTTCGTTCCAGTCTGCCCAATGTAAACCATATTGCAGTGTTGCACGTGGAATTTGATAAACGACACAGCTGCTATGCTTTTCTGTTTTAAGGTTTGTCTTTATGTGGTCTAATTTTTCCAATGTTTTTGTTGACTGGAATAGATACAACTCGAATTTTATTGTTCTTTAATTTACAGTTAAGTTTATCAGTAATTCCTAAGGCACAGGAGTCATTTTAACGAAAACTCGTTCTAATTATTTTCGACTCGATATTAATTGTTTAGAGTTATAAAAATTATGAACTTTTTTCTGAATACATTGGCTAAGAAGTTGTCGAGGACAACAGTTTTCTAATAAAATTCGTCTTACAAATTTCAGAAGATTCTTTTCTCTAAAACGTAACTCTGACAATTTTAATGCACGATCGATTAAACGTAATATTACACTAATTTTATAATTTAATGGATGTTTAGAATGGAAATTCAAGTATCGTCCCGATGCTGTTACTTTATGGAAACAGTCAGTATGTATATAAACACATTTTCTTTTCTAATCACTATAATTAGATCTAAAAAATTAATTCTATTATTTTTATTCTATTCTTGTGTAAATAAATTTCACTCTATTAATGCGAACTTTAATTTTATTTGAACTATTGAAAATGTGTAATATTAGATTTACTGCATCTTCAGAATAAGCTAAAAATATATCGTCTACATATATCTTAAATAAAAAGGAAGATTGAATGGCAATTTATTAATTAAAATTTTTTCAATAAATTCCACAACTAAATTAGAAACAACCGGGGACAATGGAGATCCCGCCACCTTCAACCTGTTTGTATTATTTGTTAATTACATTTTATTTACAAAATTTACAAAATTTACAAAAAAAAACAAGATTTACAACATAACAACGTAAGACAATAGAAATGAAAAATAAAAGTTGAATTCAGCATTCATCCGAGACCTTCGTTAAATTCGGAAAACGGCAACATTTTGTTTTTCCTTTTATTATTGTATTCCATTTTTTCTCTCAATTATTAACAAAACTCATTAAAATAAAACCTAGAAATATTTGTAAACATATAGATGTAACATCTGAAAGACATAATTTTATGTTTTTTTTTCTAGATAACGATAGTTTGACAACGTTTATACATTTATATATATGTATATATATATATATATATATATAATAGAGAGAGAGAGAGAGAGAGAGAGAGAGAGAATGCTTATAGGTTAAGCCTTTCACGAGAGTACAATCGTATCACTGATTTAGCTTTATACGGATTGTACATTTAGGGTTGCGAATCGTACAGGAACCAAGATGAATTACAAGATGTAAACATAAACATTATTGATGAAGGAATCTATTATGTAGTAATCAACGTGTAACTTAATACCATTTTCTATATACCCCACTCGCACATACATAAATCAGATCAAAACGTTATACGTGCGTACTCCTCCTTTGTTGGTCGCTTTAATCGACGCTAAACGGACACCAGGGGTACGTGCATCACGTGTTTATATAAATGACAGATGTCACGTGTCAACGTGACACCTGTCATTAATGAACGCGTGGACGGGAAACGCTGAAAAACAGGCGAGATTTTTTTAAGACAACGGACGACGATTGCGCAACGTTATATGATCTATAACGCGATTCTTTATCTTAAATTAACTGAGACTTCTTTGCGAGATTCGTATTCGTCGATGTATCGTTCGTGAATGAAATAATTAATAATAAAGAAAATATAATAATAATAATGCATAATATATAATAATAAATAATAGAGAGACAAAAAATAAATGCAATGATCGATAAAAGTTGCAGAAACCAAGAAAACTTGATAAAATCGATAAAAAATGATAATGTCGAAAAGAAAACGTCGCATAATAATTGAAAAGAAAAATACGTTTACGAAAAGCGATAAGAATGAATAAAACTGAAAAATCATAACCTCGTAACACACTTCGGTTAAATGTAATTCATTAAAAAATTTGTATATATATATATATATATATATATATATATATATATATCGTAACGTAACCGTTTTAACTGCGTTTTTATCAGTTGGCCCCTCGTGCGAGTATATTTTGTATAGACCGCAAGGGCCAAAACCGTAGCAATGAGATAATTGTTTCTCTCGAAATTTTCCAATATTGGACACTTCGTACGGGGACATGACAATACTTCTTATCGTCATTGTATTTAAAAAGATCGGTTTCCCTTCACTTATACATCTATCTCCCCTAGGGTCGATACGGGTCACCATATATATATATATATATATATATATACGATAATACCGAGTCATTGCGCGCTATTATCGCATTTAGAAGAATGCAAAGAACGAATCTTCCAACCAAAATATCACCAAAGTATATTAAAATCATATTTATTTTTCTGACTCTTCTCGTATAACCCGAAAAATTCATCCATCGATAAAATGAATAAATTAATCATTAATCATTAATTCATGAACGTTTTCGAAAAACAAAAAAAAAACGTCGACGACAAAATGCATCCAACCTTTCATTTATAAATTTAAACGTTGACTGTTTCGACATCATCCCATCGTCCTAAAAACAAAACGGAAATTATGAAAATATTGAAAATTTCTGTATTTCCTTTCTTTCTCTTTTGTTTTCCTTTTTTCCCTTTATTTTTTTTTAATTTTTTTTTTTTTTAGAAAATCATGGCCAACACATAAAAGAGGTCTACAAATAAATTTTAAGTGTATATACACTCGGATTCGACGATTTCCTCGGAGGGAAGCACGTCTTATAGCTGCACTTTTTTTCGCCGCCGTGCGGGACTTGGTCTCGAGATTCGGATTACCCGACACATGTGAGACACGACGTACATAAAACAGCACGTGTCAATTATCGAACGTCGCCAGACGTCCCCGGAAAACTCGCCATCAAAAGGACATTTCCAGTATAAACCGCTGTGTGTTGGAAATGGGTTTTTTTTTTGTTTTTTTTTCCGTCATTTTTACGGTTTTTCACCGTCATATTTTCTCATATAGTTATTTTCTAATCCGGCTGCAACGCATAAAAACACCCGTAAACTTCGAGGCCTACGCACCTATATATATATGTATATATATATATAATTTTGTAAGAAAATGCGCCGGTTTAAAAATGAAACTGTATATAGTGACCCATTAGGAGTCGTCGACAATAAAATAGCAAAAATATGTACTTCTCCATGTGATCATACTCATCTCGTATTCTTTTACGTTTTTTTGTCTGCCTTTCTTCCGCTCTTGTCGCTTAAAAAGCTATTAACATTTTCGACACGAAATTTCCATCAATATCCTAAGTTTCGGTTTTTCCTTTTAGTTTTTATTTTTAGTTTTTCAACCTGTCAAAGTCAAGTTTTATTGTGTTCACTTATTGTGTGCTTGGTTATCACGATTGTTTGTCGGTATTCGAAAAATTTCATATTCGGACTTTCGTCGATTACGGATGTTCGTCAATGTTCGACGGTGTTCGTCAATGTTCGTCAAAGCACGAAATTTAATTTATTTTAAATGAGTGTTTGTTTTTTTATTTTTTTTTTTTTTTTATTTTCGTTTTCAAAACTTTACTGAAAAGTTTCGCGAAAGTATCCGTTTAAGTTTTCGAAGAGTTTTATTTCGGACATTAATATTCATAGTTATTCGTTAGGATTCACCGACACCATAAATATTCATCAAATTAGGTCTGTCCTTAATTTGATTAGAATTTTTCGTCTTGCTTTTTCTTTCGAGTTTTCGAAAAACATGATACAACATTTTTACACTGAAAAAAAAATTTGTTATTTTCAAGTAATGATTTACTTGATTTAAGAAAATGTCTCCGTCTTTTTAGTAAATCTTACTTATTTCAAGAAAATCTTTTCTTAATTCAAGTAAATATTTACTTGAAAATAACAAATTTTTTTTCAGTGTACGTTTGACTTATATATATATATATATATATATATATATATAAATGAATCTCGATTAAAAATAATATTATTCATAGAGAGAATGGAATATTCATTCAACAGCGTCTTATGAACTCACATTACATTCACATTATGAATGTAAAATTGATATAGTTTGGATTTAGCCAAATTACACAAATGTTAGCCAAACTTCGTAAATATTCGACCATGTCGATGAATATTCATCAATATTAGTAAGTGTTCTTCAACGTCCATAAATATTCGTCAGTATTAGTCAATGTACGTTATAAAATTCGACACTGACAGCCAATGTTCACCATGGTTTTCAAATGTTCGTCAATGTTACAGACAATATTCATGATTGTTTACGAATGTTCGTCGATATTCGTCAATGCCAGCCTATCCTCGCCAAACGTGCACGAATATTCGCCGAGATTTCCAAATGTTCTTTAATGTTTGCCAATTTATAACCACGAATGTTTTTCGATATGCCCAAATAAATATATTTGTCAACGTTGGTCAATGTTCATCAATGTTCGTTACCGCAGCCAATGTTCGTCAGTGTCAGTCGATGCTTGTAAATATTCATAATTGTTCGCCAAAATCCATACAAATATTGGTAAACATTAGTCAGTGTTCGTGAACATGCGTCAATGACAGCCAATGTTCGTCGACGTACGTTATATGACTTTTCGTCAATGTCAGTCAATGTTCATGACTGTTTACGAATGTTCGTCGATATTCAACGAACATTTCTATAAATGTTCATGAATGCTTGTCAATGTTCATAAATATTTGTCAACATTATAGGCAATGCTCATCAAAGTTCGTCAATGTATAGTAGACGGCATTCATGAATGTTTACGAATGTTTGTACATGTCCTCACTCAACATACAAGATTCGTACGCTGGTCAACATTGCGGTCAATTATGTGTACCAGTTTACCGATGTTCGTAAATCAATGATCGTGAATGTTCGTCAATGTTCGTTGATTGATGCCCATTTTCTTAAAATTTCGTCGAATGCCAATGGCTCGGTGGAATTCCACCGTATCGGCGATAACCCAAATTCGCCTGACTTTCAGCGTATATACCGGGACTGACTAATCGAATGTGCGATGCGAAGTTGCATACAGCTGCTGGCGGTTTGTCAGACCTATCCGGCGAGTACCAGTACCAGAGTATGTAGCATTAGTCGAGCTCGCCTCTATTCGAGCACCGTGTCCGAGAGCAGGTAATTTCGAGTGGTCGTACGTACTGGGGACGAGACCCACCCAGTAGTTTCTCTCTCTCTCTCTCTCTCTAGGTAGCACTTTTAACGATTCGCAATGTGTATAGTTTTCTCGCTCTTTCCATCCACTTCTCCTGCTGGGCATTGCTGTACCGTCCCCCTGTACACCCACACACCCTCCCCCATCGCGGTCTGACGATAAATTGCCGGAACACCCCAACCACCCCCCGTTCTCACGAACGAATTTTACAACCTTTCAGCGATTATTGCAGCGGGACTCAGCTGTTCGAATCGCCGCTATTAACTCTCGAGTTGCGTGCACTTTATTATTCGAATATCGACTTTTCCAACTTCCGAATGAAGATTGGACTTTCGACAAAAGAGAAAATACGAACGCAGTTCCCTTATAATGCGCCCCATTCCTAAAATTTGTTTTCCGGAGGAAAGATGACAAATTTTTACACGTATAGTGTGTCAATAACTATTCTGGACGTCGACTATTCTGGCCTATTGCATATATATATATATATACATGACGGAGAAATATCGTATACCTCTATAGAGGCAAGCCGCACACTTTTACAATACGAAGTGGTGAAAAAGGTATCTGGAAACACCCAGAAATGTTGCACGGTTTCACTAATAAACAAACAAACAAACAAGCAAACAAACAAACATGGTCGAGCTAATTTTGAACGAGTAATTCAATGGTGACCTTCAGTTTGACCTTGACGATAACCTTCCTGGTTATATCAAGGTCAACATTGTTTTTGTTTTTAAACGGTCAACTGCCAAGATGACCATTCCATAACCATGAAATTCCACGAGTGTGCGATGTTCGGAGAAATTTTTGACTACATGAAACTTTTCCCAATTTGAATTCCCCCTTACCCACTATCCGTGCTTCCTGTAACAAACATCTTACCGCGGTATATCCTACATATATATGTATTACACGTATATATCATATACATATATATACATACACTATTATATACACTATTATACACTATTGTTTTAGAATGTGTTAGGTTAGGTTAGCTTAGGTTAGGTTAGCTTTATAGATTGGTTTTTTCCAACTGTCGATAAGTCGATATGTTAGAAAATGTTTTTCTTAGATTTTTCTTTGTCGGTCGATATAAGTATATAATTTTGTAATTTTTTCCCGATGGTAAGTAAATTGTGTATACAAATTTTTTTGCTTGACTGTCCGACTATTTAATGAAAATGAAGGTAGGAAGAAGAGGGTAAGAAAGGGATTGATTGTCTCCATTCTTTTTTATAGCTACCCTTTCGGATTTGAAAGATATATTAGCTATATGGAAAGATGGTAACAAGTGGCGGTTCATCTCGGTCCTACTACTTAGAATCATCAGTAAGGATTGTAGTAGGAACCTACCTATAGGATAGGTTAGGTTAGGTAAATCAATTTTAGGTGGTTTGTCACTGACTTACATATACTTGTAACTATTGACTTGACTTGACCTAACCTAACCTAACCTAACACATTATCAAACATCAGTGTTTCAACAACGTCACTTTTTTTTTGTCGATCGAACGACTTTTCCAACCGACCTTCAGACGTTAAAGTAAAATAAAAAAAAAATATATATATACAATACCGATATCCAAATGTTGTGCTTCCCAATTAGTTCTAGAACATCTGCGCCGATACGGCACAAACGTGCAAAAAGTGTGTACGACAGTGGTGCGATGAAGTCCATCGTAAAGGAAAATGTTTCCGATCTTGTCTGCCGGACAATTGAGAAGTGTCTTGGCTGCGGTTCCAATGCGACAGAGTGAGAGATAGAGAGAGAGAGAGAAACAGCGGTTTATCAGCGGCCAGCTGTATAACGGTTAGTCTCTCTTATAAGCGATGGCGGCACGAATGCCGCGGTTACGCGCAAACGATGCCGCAGACAACAATAAATTCCCGGCGGAAAAAAATAATAATTGAATATCAAATTAGACCCAGACGCTGTTGTTCTATTTTCGCGCAATTGTTAAAGCATGAAATATACATTGGCTTTTCTAAGAATAAGACTGGGATTATGTCCACCGCGCGCGCGCGCCGTATAGTCGCTTTTTTTAGGAACCACCCTCGTACAGGTTTTAGGATGATGAAAAAGGGATGATGTAAAGCTATCCTTTTTCTTTCATGTGTTCAAAGCTGTTTCCTGGAAATATTCGAAACAAGGGGATGCTATCGATTACAGCGCCGTCTATCGGTACCTCAAGTAAAATGATTCCGACAAATCTCTGGTATTCTATTTTTTTGGAGGTTAATTTATGTTTACCGAATAATCCCCCGCGAAAGTAACATTTCAAACGTCTTCCCTCGGATACTTTAATGTCACGAGACGAAAAAAAAAAACTCACCCTGTATATTGACGAAACGTTCAAATCTATAAACTCATGTTAGAACGAACCTTGACGCTTCGCGTTATTGGATATAAACAGTGACATTATTTCCTATAGTAACTAATGTTATACCATATTTGTGACTTACTGGATTATCATCCGATACTGTAAATTTCTACGATATGCGGTATAGAAAGAAAAGCATTCCTAAAAATTCTACAAAAAATAAACATTACTTTAAATTTAGATCGTTGACATTTTTTTTTCTACATCTGGAAAACTCGAAGGCCCTGCATGCACACGCATGGGACTTTGTTTTCTTATCGTCGACATGCGAGAAGGAAATTTCATTTTTCGAAAATTCCCAAAGCGTAATGGATATATATCGTGAAAATCATGCATATTATTTTTGTACACTTTAGAAAACAATGTTCTCAAGAGCGTCACAAAAAAATGAAACATTAAAAATATAAATATGTTTTTAAGAAACGTAATTCAAAGATCTTAAATAACTGAGAAAAAATAAAAATTTTATAATATATTCATTGTTTTTATTTTCGAATTGCCTTTATTTTTAATCTGAACACTTTAGATGTAAACAATGACGAAATACCGCATCTGCACTTGGATATTACTGCACCCATAGGTACCTAATATGGACAAGATTGTTTAATGTAACGTTTATTGTACGAAAAGTAGGTATAAAAGTGGTACAAATCACGTATGGCAGATACGTTTACGAGGTATACGTCTGTAATACGGTAATTAAAAATACATTTTCCATACCTATATACGTCTATTAAACGTATAAATACAATTTTCGAAATACACAATTAGATTTTAGGTATGTAAAACGTATATGTAGATTGTGGCATATATACAAGCGTAATAATTGCATTTGAAGAGCGTGTATAATTTATAACGATAAAAACGGTTAAAAACGTCATTTCCCTTCGGACGAATATAATGCGAAGCGTTTATTAAACGTTTACACATCATGTTAAAACGTGAATCGTATTACGCTCTTTACACGAATTTTTAAACGATTTTTTTTCATTTCGCCGACTGTTCAGACTGTAAATAACGTTTTATAAACGGTTTCATAAACCGCCAGGTTTACGGAACGCGTACGTGAAATCCGTTCATTAAACGAGTCTACAATCAAGACGTATAAATACGTTTTATGGGAATATATTACGAAAGAATGTCCAAGTGGTAACATATACGCTTTGGATATACTAACTTCATATTTAATATACGTATTTAATACGTATATCTTAAATGCCACGATTCATATACGTTTTACATACGTAAAATCTAATTATGTATTTCGCATAATTGTATTAATACGTTTAATGAACGTCACTTATTTTATACGGGTATTTAAAATGTCAACAACAAATGTATTTTATAACAATATATATATATTGACGTTCGGTCATAAAACGTTTTATACCATATGTTTAGATCCGAGTCAAACGTTTATTATACGATCGAGTTCTTATTGGGTAAACTGCAAATGTATACCTGTATATATACGCACCAACGTTTTTATATATAAATGAATGAATGAATAAATAAATATATATAAATTTGTGGTAAATCTTCGGAAAGACTGCTTCACCTAAAAAAAATATTTTTAATATGGTTTCCGACGTATTTTGGGTCGCTGATTACGAATCTGACAATAAAAAT
>JAPYZR010000433.1:0-32716 GCA_030522945.1 Trichopria nigra | reverse complement strand
TCTTTGATTGCGCAGTCTTTGGTAAGATGTTTGCCGGCGCACTTAACACAGATAGCTGTTTTGTAGCAGTAATTTTTAGTATGTCCGTATTCTTGACATTTCATGCATTGTGGAATGCATTTATCGAAAATTTAATTAAAATTGATTATTATAAGACAGAATATTGTATTTTTTAACACTTTGCGAAACACACATTGAATTTTTTATATAAATGAATTTATTAATCGCGTGTAACATCACGATGAATCGGAGCGAATTTTAGAAAAATTGATTTTTAAGACATTAACGATAATTGTAATTGCCGTTTTCGATATTTATTTTCGATTTTCATATTTGAAACTAATCTTACTACAATTAATGGCAATTGTTTCATTCTAATAACGCTGCACAGAGTATTAAGACTCCACTGAACAATTTATTGAAATAATCATTGAAAATAAAATTTGTCATTCATCGAAAGTATTATTTCACTATCCACTTCCTTTGAAAGCGTAGTATATTAATGCTACATCAACCGATAACGAATTTATGTATACATTTAAAGTCTAATTTCTATTATGTTCTGCATCTCGTTCGAAGTACTACCACTTGGAGGTAATTTTCTAGCGTTCTTAATGCTAGAAATTAGTGATTCTTTTCCATAGCTGCTCGAGAAATAGATTCTTTATTCTTTTTACTTATAGAAATATATAGATATCACGTTTTTAAACACAGCTTATGTAAGTATCATGTTACTAAATCGCTAAAATTTAAACTCCTATAATTAATAAATTTCGTGTATATATATATGATTATGACGAAAAATTTTTACCCGAAACGTCATTTATTTTGTATTATTTTATGATGATTTTAGAGACAATTTGACTAGTCTCGACCTAATATACGTGTAAAATGTACATGTATACATCCTTCGACGGACAATTTTGTACCTTATGTTCAAATGGTTTTTAAACGTAATGAAAGTCATGGGAAAAGTAATCATATATAACGATATATTTATGTATACTTCACATCGGTTTATGCTTTATTTTTTACATAAATAACCTATTCATCGTTGACCGTGGAACATTTTTGCACGTTACTTTTGAAATACAGCCGTACACTCAAAACACATACCGACTATATGTATAGCAATACACAATTGTTTAGTGGGGGAGGGGGTTGCTTTGAAAACGCGGCCATTCGGTTCTCGTTTGCGTTAACATTGAGACACAAACCGGTGTAGCACGGACGCGAACCGCAAAGTTTCAAAGCATTTCTCGATAGGTAGGTAAACCAGACAGCATCGACAGCTTTTGGTTGGTTTCAAAATTCAATTTTACCTTTTTTTTTACCTCACCATTACTCTTTACATGTTGACATTTTATGTTTACTTTTTTCAGCGCTGCAGTATAGAGATCTTGATTATCAATCGATACAAACATTTGGTACAAAATATAGTTGATACAAATACTACAGGCACTAACTTTGACTTGACAGAGTGCTGCGTTCGTTGAAATACCTAATTATTAATCACTAATCTTATACAATTGAGCAGGGTGACTCGCTTTGCATGGGAACTTCTGTTTACGAGGATGTGTCACATTAACCAAGCACACATCGATAGCAATTGGTGCGAGTTTAATGCGCACAGCACTTAATAGGTCTTATCACTGTCTGCTTCATTCATTTTTTTTTTTTGTTGCGAATTGATCTAGTCTAATGAAAGATGTCCCTAAAACAGTTTCTTATTGTCATCTTTATACATTCTTATTATTTTTTTTTTTAAGGAGAATTTTAATTATGTTTACTCGAGATTAAATTTAATCAAGATGACGATTCGAAAGACTACTTTGTTCGGACATGATGCACAATAATAAGCATTTATTCTTCTTAATTCAGAACAATAATAAAATCGTTGAATAAATCCAAATTGAAATCAAGAGAAGTCGATGCAACTTTTTTTGTTCTTTTCGATCACTCTTGATCTTGAAGAGTAAGATGGACAATTTTACAAACTATAGTTATATATGTATATATACGTACTTAAGGCTATTTGATATCTGCTTGGTTAATGCGGATCGCACTAGCGGCATGTTCTGTGTTTTTGGCATGTCCACACGGCGTACGTTTGATTCGACTACGTTGGCTTCGCTGGGTCTGTATGGTGGTGGGTTCTGATAGAAACACCTGCGCGAAGCCAGGCTCTATTGGAACGTGAAGGAGTGTGACCGCGGCAGTGATAATTTCACTGATAACGTAAGTACTGCGGTAGACGCTGATTGTAAAACGCTGCACGAGTGCATATATACCCTGATTCACTGCATCCACTACTTCTTTATCCACTATATAATACATTTGTCTACTATAGTAAGCCAATTGAAGTCGTCTTTAGTTCTTTTCTTTTTCTCGTTTCGTCGATGCCTACACCCAGAAAACGAACAAGTTTTTGTCATTATTGCAGTCGAGTTATTATTATTTTATATATCTACATATATCTACATATATATATTTTTTATATAAAATTGGAGATTACATTTTTGTTTGAGTATATGATATATCGGGAAATAAAGTGATAACTAAATTATTATATTTTTTGTTAAAGATATTCATTGCTTACAAAACGAAGAAAATAGTACAATTAACGTAAACGCATATAAAACTTGATGGGCTAATCATGAATTTGATATCTGTAGCCAATAAATCAATTGCAACACTGAACACAAAACAACATTGACGATACGAATTAGTAAGGGTCATATAGTTATTATTTTAGAATAGATAACCATGGAGTTCAATTGTTAATTAATACACCTGTAATAGTATAGTATAATAATCTTAATAATCTTAAATAATAAAGAAAAATAATACAAATTTTATAATTATTGGGTCAACAAAATTTACACTTATTATATTGTAATAGTCAAAATAACTTGGACTTTATGATTTGGTATGGTATCCGTCACTTCATACAAATTATATATATATATAGACAAAAGCGATATAGAAACGAAGCAGAATTTTCAGTAATTTCCACTATCAAATTTATACATTTTCTATTACAGATTTTATGATGGCTTTTCGGTACAGGGCCTTTACAATAAGGAATGACACGAAATTAAGCGATAAAAGTATTCGCAAAGTTATTTTGTGTATATCGTATATATTTTAAAAAGTTGACAAGTTCAAAAAGTAATTAATTTTAAGTGATGGAATTTGATCATCTCAATGCAATGATGGATACGATAAATATTAAAATTTTGTTTTGCATTATAAGGGTATATTTCCAAATCTGAATTTTTGGGTTTTGTCACTTTCGCTTCAGAATTATAAGGGGTATACTGGACTAATGATCTGCACTGATTTATTCTTTTGACACACACGGACCGAGACACTTCCTTTAACAAGATTTATCACATTTCTGGGTGTACACGCAGTATCACTTGATTTGACCATATGTTAATTATCCAATATTCCGTACCGATGCCACTGTACTTTTCGATTATTCGCGGGAATGAAATTAGAATGAAAACATTTTTTCTAAAAAGTGTTACAAAATACCTAAATTAAAGTTAAGTTTTTATCAATAGCAGATTTTTAGAAAAACAATTTCTCCTATTATCAAGTTTTGTTATTTATTTAAAAAATTTTCATAATTTTAATTATTCATTGATTTTTCTTTATAATTGAATTTTCTTGACAATTTAATTGAATTTAATTGAAAACGAAAAGTATACATACATTGAACTAGTACACACTAGAAATCAAGATATTGAATAGAATTATTTTATATTGCTTCCGAATTTATTGAAATTTTCATAGGAATGTCGTATGTAGAGGCACACTTTCGATTTGACACGAAAAGTATGTGCCCCCCCCCCCCCCCCGCAGTATCGAAACATGTCAGATACTGATTTTGAAATAAGTAAGAAGATGAAAGTTTGAAATAAATGCATTGTCAATAAATTCGTTGTAATACTGTTTCATCAAGGTCGTACCGAGTTATTGATAAGATTTTTCGAATTTCACAGACCAGACAACCAATATTCGTCCAGCTGTTGCACGCGGCTTTTAAAGTCTCGCAGTGCACGTGGTTAAACGCAGGTCAACGATTCAACGTCGAGAATTGCATTAGGACTTTGTCCGATGTCGGTATGTAGAAAATTCTCTTTAAAATACATAACATGGCATTGAAAATTAAAAATGATAAAAATCATTGATGTATGATTATTGAAATTGACTCATAAATAAAGAAACTGTATGTGTGTGTTTTTTTTTTAATAATATACTAATAAATTACTTATTATTATTAAATAGCCAAAGGTAGAGGAATCGCCATTCCCACGGATTTGGAGAGTCAAGTGGCGTCGATGTTCAATAAGGCGGCGATGCTCAGTCGTCAAACAACCAAATGGCTGCAAGCAGCGAAACAACCAAAGGTCGAAAAGAGCCAAAGTCAGGTAAGATTACATTCGTCTCAGTATTTAATAATTGACCTTACATATCAAAAGATTAAACCAGTTTACGGTTGTTTCATCGGAACCATTCTCATTTTATACTATTAGTGAATTTTACAAAATACGAAAGAGAATTTGATATTAGTATGATTCTCATGTGTAATCTTCATTTGCAGTTAATGAGGTTGGATCGTAGTATCATAGAAGGATTGCAAGATATAGTGTCATTGTTAGAAGAGCAATTGAAGCCTCTAGTCCAGTCGGAGCTATCACTACTGGTGGATATACTCTACAGGCCAGAGTTATTATTTCCTGTTGCCACTGAAGCTCGGAAAAGATGCGAAAATGGAGGATTCATTCGTCGGTTTGTACATTTTTTTTCTTTGTATGATTATTGTCTATGTACATATTGTTAAAAAATACTTTATATAGCGTGTCAAACCATTAACTCGATTATTAAAGGTTTGTGTCTGCAAATTATGATGTTACTTTGATTTTTACAGGCTGATCAAACATACAGAAAAGTTATTAGAAGCAAAAGAAGAAAAGCTGTGCATAAAAGTTTTGAGGACTTTGAGAGAAATGATGGCTATAGATCCAGAGTATGGAGAAAAGGTCAGTCTAATACGAAGTTTTCTTGCATGTAAATGTTGCGTTATATTAATGTTAATTAATAATTTATCATAAAGGGACATATGTTATTGACGACGTGTCGTGGAATAAGGAGGCATTCAGTTTGCAAAAATGTTGATTGTACAATTAAAATTTTTAAAATCATACTTACCTCGTGTCGCTGTATTCAAAAGAATATTTTTTTAATATTTCAATATCCATATAGATTTATAACTTATATATATTCAAAGCATTTTTTACTATCTAAACGTATGTATGTATGTATATACATCAACCACGTCTCAGTGTTATGTAAGAGGTCGTAATAATATTTTAAAGTATAAAACGAAAGAAACTGAGTGTTCTCCATTCTAAAAATCATTTGACTAATATTTAGTTCTCTAACACATTTGAATGTCCACATTCAAATGGACATTTGCAGAAGTTGACTACAATTTTAATACTCGATGAAAGAGCTGTAATAATATCTTTGATGATTTAGAATTTTGTTTCAAATTGACAATGAGAAAGAATATACGTATCGATATCAATTAAGATGCACTGATGATCTTGGTCTCAAATAATATTAATTACTTTTGGCTTTTGGGATATGATTAGATTTCAAAAATGGCAAACATATTTCCTGGACTAGTGAAATAAAATCATTGAAATTGTATAATTGAATAAAAAATGAAATTTTCATACATTTAAATTGATTAAGTGACATTTTTTCTGACAATAGTAATTTTTGAATTTACTATGTGAACCAATAGTACTCAACCATTTACCACTATTGACTTTCATAGTAAATTCGTCCATTTACACCTAGTACCTTTCTATATGGGAAGAGATAAAAGATCAAGACATTATGAATCTTATGTAATTAAAAATCTTTATATTAGTTTTTCGATTATTAAAACACATTTCAAATCCGGTGAAAAAGATTTTAATCAAAATACGACAGATGAAATGCTTTCTATCGAAACTTGTAAGTTGAGACTTTAGACTATTTTATTATGTTTGATTTAATATTCAATCATTTTTTTTTACTAATCCATATAGTTCATTTTCAAAAAACTTCTAAAAGTATACTCTTTCATCGAGAAAATTTTGCGTATGCCTTCGAGAGCCCTTGTATACGTGTGTGCTTCGTGGTGAATAGACTTCGTAGCCATAGATTTGTAGATAACAGTGATTTTCATGCTGCGAATAATGGAGATTGCGGATAACTCGGAAAAGACGGAAACCGCAAAGGAGACGGAATCGTCGCCTCGAACAAGCCCTAGTGAACAAACCGATAATCAGCAAATGAAACAACATCTTCGGGTAAAAGCGCTAATTAGACAAAATCACTCCGAAAAAGTTCGTTTGTTAACAAATTGTGTGGAATAGGACGAATCGAATTTTTATTGGCTAACAAATGTTTTTTCTTTTTTTTTTAAATATTAATTTTTCATATAGGGTAAAGGTACCAATTATTGCGGGCCATATAACCTGATACTGCGGTGCACCCTATTATTGCGGATGCATGTATTTCTAATGAAGTTATGTCCGCAGTAATATACAAACAGCAGTTTAATAGGGACACCTGCTGCAATTCGTACTTTTACCTTATATGTGTATTTTTTGTGTTTTTCGATGTTTTTTTGGTCTTTATTGTCGTAAGCATTGATTTTTAATATTTTGAATTTCTATTATTTTGGCAATCATTTTTTAAGGTGTTGTTACTTGTACTGCTTTCGTGTATTTTCACATATTAAATTTATATTAATTGCTTCTTACACAATTATTCATTAGATATTCTTTAATTATCAGGAATACTTCACTTTTAAGAATCAATTAATTTTGCTGTAATGTCTCAACACTGAACAGGTTGGATTACTTATATTATCATACTTATTCAAACGTTTAAATTTTTTATAAATATTTTTCTAAATAACGTCTAAATAAATAAAATATTTATAATTCACCATTGACACACACCCAAACGTCAGAAGTATTGAAAATATAAGCCATACTTTACACGATTGTACAAAAAAAAATGTCAAATTTTTCAAATATAAATAGTTTACACTTTGCACGTTTTTGTAATAGTCATTTTGGTGACATTTTCGATGTTCTTTTATTTGATTGTGATAAACGCTTAAATGTTCTGCTTTTACAGTAAAGATTGAGTTTTTAAGATTTTTAAGATTTTTAAGAATTTTTGATAGAAAAAATATATTATTTCAGCAAAAACCAAAAGTATTTTTATGATCCAACCAAACGATTGTTGGCACTTTTGGTTAATATCTATATGGTTGACACAACCAAATGGCAGCTCTGACAATACATTTTTCGGTGTAGGAAATGAGTGATTCAATTATTCTATTATTGATGGCTAATTCTATATTAAAATTACTTTATCCTTATTGAAAATTCCCACATATAATCCCATTTGGGAATTTTCAGTAGGGATATGCTTATATTTCCAGATTAAAATGTGACGAGCATTCATTATATCTTTTTAAGTCTTCAGAAAATTATTATATATAAATACCTTTTATTTTTTATTTATTATTTAAATTATTAACAAAATCTTCCATTCAAAGTAGGCGAAAATTATTTGTGAATTAAAAAAAAATCGTTTCCAAAAGAAAATTGTTCGATTCAAAATGTTTTAAAATAAAATATAAAATTTTAAATCAATTAAAAAAAAAAAACAATTAATTTCAATAGACGATTCGTCGCATTTGCAGAATTGTTAATTAACTATTTCAAAACGAGCTTTTTTTCTGAGTGTGAGTAAAACTGCTGCATAGAAAGAAGTCCTATATAGAACTTTTGTAGATTGGCCAAATACGCTGAAGAACGCGACAAGTACATAGCTCGGCGAGCTTTTGGAGCGGCTTTTTTCGTTTCTCATTTATAGTTGCATATAAGCAAAGTTTTGCATTTTGCACGAATTTCGCTTCGATCGTTGCAAACACATCATGTTGTATGAAGTTATTGAATTTGTAAATTTGTAAAATTTTTGCGCGCATTTCTTTTGTTTGAAAAATTGTACTGTGTACGCATATTATAATTTGCGATGCACCGTATTTTTAGTATTTTGTTTCGTTTGACTGTATTTGTATGCTTAACAAAACTGGAGCTGTATTGGCAAGCTTGTTGAAAACACAATTATTCACCATCATTCCTACAATAATTAGTTTCTACTTTGTAACATTGATCTTCGATAAATTAAAAGCTTATCTGATAGTTGCAGTTAGTAATAACGTATATAGAGCATTTTAAAACCAGTGCGATTAATGTACTAGGAAATATGTCAGGGCTCCAAATAAACTTAACCAAAAACTTTCCTTATACAAATTAGATGGTCTTTGACATCCTTCAGACTTTATTACTGTTTGCAATAATTCAAATTGGTTCATGCTGCTTTTACAGAATTCAACAAATTCACATTTTTTTATTTCGCATATATATATTGTTTTCAACAAAATACCCAGACAACAATCATTAATTAGTAATAATTAATAATAATTAGTTCGTTATACTTCCAGTTAATATTGAGATGCTTTATACCTAGAATGAATATACTCTCTCTCTCTCTTCCCCTCTCTCTTTTTCTCTGAACGAATAATAAAAATCCTTACAGAAAGTCTTCAGTGATATTCTGGATTACTTTCGTGTGCAAAATATTACCCTTGGACAAAAATAGAAGTCAGACATAATTTTTTTTTTAAATAGATATTTAATGCAGGTATGTTTAATTTTGACTTCGAGTGAAGTGAAATCTGACTGGAAATTAATTAGAGAGAACAGTTCTCGAGACGACGATATCTTTTCAAAAAACTTACCTAATAGAGTTGATCCCTGTATATACTGTAAATAGTCAGTAGATAACATATTAGTAATTAAAATTCGATAAATCGTAACGAATTTGGATGCCTTCATTTAATACTGTAAAACAATTACATGCATAAATTATACAATACAAATATATAAAGCTACATAGTATTTCTTGTAATGTACATATAAGTAAAGTTCATATACATGCACACATATTATATTCATTGCAATGCAAGTGTATCTCAGAAATTATTTAAGGAATACAAGTATCACTATAAATAAACATAGGACATTTGTAAATATTCTTCCACCTTCATATATAATAATTTTAATACATAGCATTAATACGATGATTATTACAATAGTTCGTATTAGATCGTGATCAATGTGTTTTTTTCCCAGGGTGAAGCATTGCGAAACAACCTTTTAACGCGATATTTCGAAAAGAACTTTATGCAAAAACCAGAAAACGTTGACATCGGTGGACCATGCACGATGTCCGTCACTCATGGACCTGGAGGTAATTTTTTGGACAATGATCATTGTCATAGTTCAATTCAATAGTTGTTTCTTGCATATTGCAATTCACTAGAGGATATTCCATTAATGATACTATTCATGAGTTAGTACACATGTCCTACCGTTAAGTGTCGCTTTGCTACCGTTCCATGCAATAGTGATACGCGTAGACAATAGAAATTACGTTTTCACAATTTACGTGGGTTAATATATAGTAAATTATGTATATAGAATTTTTCTTTTTGCACCTAAAACGAAAGTCGTATTATTTAATTTGCATTTCCAACAATTAAATTTAATTCTCTTGACAGTTATAAAGTTTAGTTTTCTAAAATTCTAAAATTCTAAAATGTCTTTAATTGAAATACAGCAAATCTGAATAAAAGATAAATCTACATCCAACAACGATGAACGTGAAGAATTCTTTAGAATAAAACAAGAACAAAAATAAAAATAAATAAGATTTTTTTTTTAGCAAAAATGTTAAGTCGAGCTGGTCGAACATTACACGAGGTCCAGAGTCACCTAGATCGAGAAGGAGCCTCCGATTTGGTCGTCGAATTATTCATAAGGAGTATACCCTCACCGAGTATATTTGTTGAAGTTGTCGAATTAGGAATTGCGTTATTGGAAGGAGGCAATCCCATCATTCAGAAGAGTATCTTTACCAAACTGATGAACGGAGATTTAAGTCAGTCGTTCTTTAAGGTATTTGAAATGATAAAATAATACATTCGCTAATTTCATTAATTATTAGAGTTATTAATGGCTACGTCTTTCGTTGTCAGGTATTTTATGAGAAAATGAAAGATTCCCAGCAAGAGATAAAATCAACGGTCACCGTCAATACTTCCGACATTGCAGCGAAAGCTCATGAAGATAAAGAACAAGTCAAGGAGCTGGAGAAAATATCGCGAAAAAGACCCTCCGGTACGTGTAGCGACTGATTGTTTAAAAAATATTTGTTATTTTCTTACTTTCATCACGAAACCATGAATACAAAAATTATTCTGAAATGTCCAACAATGATACACCGAAAATCGACCTGGCATAGGTTTCTATGCAATTTCCCTATGTCAGATAGACTTGACTGGAGGAACCGCCATCCCGTACCACCTCAGTCGATCCTCGATTAGACAAAATGAGTAGCAATAATGAATTAAAAACAATATTCTCGCAATTGCATTTGTAGGAAAACCAAATGGAATTGTGATAACGGATGAACTGCGGGAAGAACTGAATCAGGCCGCAGCTTCCACGGCACAGGCATACGCGTCTGTTCGGCATTTGACATCGGGTGAAGATGTGGCTAACAATCCTGCATTAAGCTGCGCTTTGGAAGACATTTTAGCCGAAAAATTCGATCGCCAACGATTAGGCGCTAGTGGAGTGGGCGAAAGAGACGAGGCTCAACTTAGTGCTAAAGTCCTGGTGATGCAGCCGATACTTCGATTCTTACAGCTATTGTGCGAAAACCACAATCGCGAATTACAAGTAAATTATTGCAACTTTTACATTAATGCTTACCGAAATCTACATGTCGAAAATTTGTCTATTTTCATGTATATATATTTTAAATTTTGAGAATAGATTGAAATTATATTAATGCGCAATAATTAATACTGAGGATAATTCAAAAAAAAATCTCGCATTCGTTCTTCCAGAATTTCCTACGAAATCAAAACAACAAAACGAACTTCAACCTAGTTTCGGAGACGCTGATGTTCCTGGACTGTATTTGCGGTTCGACAACGGGTGGATTGGGTCTACTGGGGCTGTACATCAATGAATACAACGTCGCTCTGATCAATCAAACTTTAGAAACGTTGACCGAATACTGTCAGGGCCCGTGTCACGACAATCAAAATTGCATCGCAACTCACGAATCGAACGGTTTAGACATCATTACAGCTCTGATTCTAAATGACATCAATCCGCTCGGCAAAACGAGGATGGATCTTGTACTGGAGCTTAAGAATAACGCCAGCAAATTATTACTCGCTATCATGGAAAGCAGAGGCGACAGCGAGAACGCGGAGAGAATTCTTTATAACATGAATCCAAAGCAGTTGATTGACGTCGCCTGCTCTGCTTTTCATCAAGAATCTTTGGACGACGACGGTGACGGCGATGATTCTTCGAATAACGAGGACGGAGTCTCTCCTAAAGAGGTTTGTTACTTTAATCGTTTCATGACGTAATTTGAATATACGTGCAAAATTAAAAAGCTTACAGAATAAAAAATAAAAACAAATGCAATAATTTTAATTACTATATATTTTGGTATTTTCAGGTTGGACACAATATTTACATCCTGTGTCATCAGTTGGCACAACACAATAAAGAGTTAGCGGCGATGTTGAAACCATCCGATTTGAACACCGCTGATCCAAAGATCAACCAAGCTTTGAAATACTACGCGAGTCATACTGCACAGATTGAAGTGAGTGTATTTCGTAACGCCTTAACAAAAGATACGATATTACAATTGCTTCACTTTTCCTATCGTCAATAAGAAATAAGACTTTTTGAAGTCTCAGTTAGGTAGTTTTTCAGTAAATATTTTAATCGCTATTTGGTGTACAGATTGTGAGACACGATCGCACACTGGAACAAATTGTCTTTCCAATACCGGAAATCTGCGAGCTCATTACCAGTGATACGAAGAACAGAGTGTTGAATACCGCGGAAAGGGACGATCAAGGGTCCAAAGTTTCGGCCTTTTTCGAGCGAACCGAAGACATGTTCAACGAGATGAAGTGGCAAAAGAAACTTAGAGGTAATAAGTTGATTTCACACTTTAATTACACGAATTATGCTTATGAATGTTTTTATCATAAATTTAGTTTAATGAAATGAATAAAGTCGAATTACCGATTATTTATACGTATGCGGAAGATAATCTTCTGATCTGATCTTATAACAGATATTATATATTAGTAGATTTGAAATAAAATTCTTACTTATATATCTCTCACCATTTTTAAAAAGAATAATGGTAAATTTTAAGACGAGATCTTTTATTTTTACATTAAGATAATTTTGATTTTATTAGGGGAGACCGGGACTAATCGTCCCAACGGTAAGTTGCTCCAAAGCGTATCGCGCGTACTTATGATTGGTCACTTAACCCCGTATTTGAAACAACCCCCTTTATTATAATAATCCGCGCATTGTATATGTATTCCTGTACACTGCAATTGAAGTTATGATGGTATTTGTGTAATTTATAAAAGGGTAGCGATAATTTTTAATTATCATCTTAAAATCTTACGTGAGATTAATATAAAATATATACACTTCGAAAAAATTAGTTTTCACATCGCACAGCACTTTTTAATGTTCACTATTTTAATACATCCTTATTCTTATCACGCACAACCCAAAATATGGTAACATTTCCAATACACACATTTTTCATGTTAATTTAAAGTGCGATTGGAATTTGCAGTATTCTTGAATATAATAATTGAAATAATTTTAATTTTAAAATGGCCGACAAATATAAAAATTAAATTTCAGAAGATGAATGATTTTTATTTGATATGTATATGTAGGTAAAATATTCACATGCGTTGTTAAATATTTTGTACAGAAACAAGACTAAAGATAAAAGTTCACGCGTATTTTAAAAATGTATTTAAATTCTATATTTAAAACGTTTGCAATATTTGTTGACAATATCCGTTGAGTCTATATTATGATTCAGACATTAACAACGCACGCGAAGAATATTATATGCATCGATATAAAATATAGTGAAGCCTAATTCGTTTCAAAAATGTATTATACCTTAATCATTAAATGTCATTCGTTTCAAATCTGTTTATGATTAAATCTGTATCAATTTTATATACATTGGCGAGTACATTATTTTTAATGAAACAATGATGTATCTGTAGGACAACCGATGTTATTCTGGGTAAGCAGCTACATGTCCTTGTGGAGCAACATTCTATTCAACTGCGCCGTTCTTATCAACATCATCGTGGCTTTCTTCTATCCCTTTTTGGCAGATTCCATGCCAAGTAAGTTAATTTCATGATTTTGGATTCGATTTATGTCACGTCTTAATGTGAATTGATTTAATACATGATCATACATAATAGATCTGATAAGGTTATCGGTCACATTCCTGATAATTTTTCATGAAGTGGAAATGAAACCATGATTAAAACATTAACTATTAATTATATAAACAATATTAATCAATGTAAAATAATGTTTGTTTCGACTTGCAGAACTTAGTTCACATTTGTCGGGACTTATTTGGACCGTAATGATTGCATCAGCCGCTATTGTTTTTACTTTACATCGGCAGTCCGCGGTGCGGACGTTAATAGCCTCCACGATTATAAGGCTAATCTTCTCTCTGGGGCCCGAACCAACACTTTGGATACTTGGCTTCATTACGGTAAATATCGATTACATTTTTTTTTGTAATTTTATTCTATTTTATTTTTAATTATTATTATTATTACATTTTAATTTTATTCCATAAACTTTTAAATTATTTCTTGTGAAATATTACAATTATGTATATTAATCGTTAACGATGAGAATTATCATATTAAAATAGAATAACATTTACGATAATCACGAACGAAAATATATCATAAAAAAATTGTAAAAGCAATTTTCTTATATTTCAGGTAGTTTTTAAACTTATACACCTGATCAGCATCATTGGAAATCAAGGAACGCTAACCAAAAGTATACGGCAAATTGTGACGAATGTTGAGTTGTTATATCATTTAATATACCTAACATTCTGCGTCCTCGGAATATGTATGCATCCGTTCTTCTTTTCTGTTCTCGTAAGTATCAAAAACAGTTGAAATATTGATTTCTTTTTAATTTCTAAATGAAATCAAAAATAGCGTTGTTCCCAATTTTTTTTTGAAAATTTACTAATTAAACATTAATTTACTCCTTTTTCGAAAGATCATTTACAAAACAAGTTCTCAACATTTTCAAATGTCTTTTTTAAATTAAATTAAATTAAATTTATTTCTTAATTTTCAATATCATTATTATACTATAGTGAAAATATAAGTTTAACTTAATTTAAGCTTTCGATTTAAATAATTGCTTTTTATTCTTACTATATTAAAACAATAGAGTTTCTAAATTATCTGTCATCTATTCTTTTAACGCATTTTGAAAAGTCTAGATTAATAGCTATTCAAACAATTTTTTTTGTTCAAATGATACAGAATTGTTTGGCATATAAAATATTTTGTTCATGTCTTGACATTCTCTCGTTTTCTGTTTTTAGAGAAACTAAACAATTAAATAAAAAAAAATTGAATAATCTATAAAATATTGTTGTGTTTTATTGCATTTTTTAGCTCTTCGATGTTGTTTACCGAGAAGAAACTTTACTAAACGTTATTCGCTCAGTAACTAGAAACGGTAGATCTATTATACTCACGGCGGTTCTCGCATTGATTCTGGTCTACATGTTTTCTCTTATCGGCTACATGTTCTTTAAAGATGACTTTTTGGTTAGCGTTGATGAGGACGTAATACGTAAGTATCAAAATGTAGTATATAAATTTAAACTAACGATAAGTATTTATAACTTTAATCGATAAACAATTTTAAATCACATGAATTTCTTTCTTTGTATAATGATTTTTAAAAAATAATGTTTTTTATTTATTTTACTGCAAAACGATGAATAATGTGTTGGAGGTTTTATTTGCACTTATAATATTTTACGTTTTTTAAAAATAATTTAATAATAATAATTTTTTTATAATACGATTTTTAGCATAAACTTTCACGAATTATGATTGTATGCTTACAGCACCGCCTGAAATTATGGGTAGCTGTCACAAAGAAAACGAGAGCTGTAAAGCAACTGAAACGATATCGCGATTTCAGCGAGGTAAAGCCTGATCTTATAAAATAAAATCAAAATGGGATAATAAATTTGTGATATAATTATTTTATCCAATTTGCTATATTTTGCATAATACGTGATAAAGCCATGTCTCGAAAAGATCCATTTCATTCCCTTATTTGTGCGAAAAAATCGTGTTTTTTAACTTTTCTTTTTTCTCACTCAACCACATCATCAATAAAATGTAAAACCTTTTAAGTATGTACGCAGTTAAACATTTTCTCCCAAAACGAAAATTATTCAAATCTTTTGTTCGTAAAATTTATTGTATTTATTCATTTAGAAAATGAAGAGAATTTATCGCAAACCGAAGTTGTCAACGTCGGCGGCGAGTTAAAAGAAAGGGCTTGTGATTCCCTAATCATGTGTATCGTCACAACGCTGAATCAAGGTCTGAGAAATGGCGGCGGAATTGGCGATATTTTGCGTGCTCCTTCTAGCGCCGTAAGTACCGCAAGCTAGCTACATAGTCATTTTTCTTTTCAATAATAATAAATTGACAATTGATTGCATTTACCTGTTGATTACAGGAACCTCTTTTCGTCGCGCGAGTCATTTACGACTTGCTGTTCTTCTTCATCGTCATCATTATTGTTCTGAATCTCATTTTCGGTGTCATCATCGACACTTTCGCCGATCTCAGATCAGAGAAGCAGCAGAAGGAGTTAATCTTGAAAAACACCTGCTTCATTTGTGGATTGAATAGGTCAGCATTCGACAACAAGACAGTCTCATTCGAAGAACACATAAAAAATGAACATAACATGTGGCATTACCTGTACTTTATAGTCCTGGTAAAGGTAAAGGATCCCACCGAGTTCACTGGACCCGAATCTTACGTCTACGCCATGGTCAAGGTGAATTTAACAATCATTCAATATATTATCTGATATAATAAATGTCATTTATGTCAAATATAAAACTTCAAAACGTTAACATCAAAACAAACAGTAAAAATATTATAGGGAAGAAACGACGTTGCTTGACATTAAAATAAATGTGCATCTATTTTGACAGGATCGTAATCTCGATTGGTTCCCGCGTCTCCGAGCAAAATCCTTGGCGGCAGATGAGGGAGAAGGCGAGCAAGTTGAATTACGAAGTCTTCAATCGCAACTGGAGATGACCCAACAATTAGTTAAATGCCTGTCACAGCAACTTACCGAACTTCGCGACCAGGTTAGTATAATATTTAAAATGTTAACAATTAAAAATGTACTGTACCATATGATTATACGAATGTTATCTCAATACGAACAATCGTTTGGATGACCTGGGATCATTTTGTTTTGCCTTGTCTCAATAAGGATTTATAGTAAAATAATAAATTTAATTTTGCTGTAATAATAAGATTAGAGTTATTTCAATACGAAAGTCGTTATTCGAAGAAGAGTTTCCCATTCTCGATCAATTGGATCTAATTTTAATTTGCCTCAGGTCTATTTTTGTTCATTTCAAACATCAATTATTTTATTAACCATCAAAGTTATAGTTACTTCTTATCAATACAAAACTCGTTAATATCAATAAAAAAATGAAGATATTTGATAAGAAGCGAAAAATTTTAATATTTAATGAAATAATTAATTTTTAAATAACAATACTTTTTCAATCAAAATTAAAGAACAACAAAATGAAAAGAGTACGATTCTGTTGTTATTCGTATATTAATTATACACGATTAACTTTCTGATGTTCGTTTATTAATTATAATTTTACAATCGTATCAGATGACGGAACAAAGGAAACAGAAGCAGCGTCTGGGACTGCTGAATTCCGCCACGTCATTCATGCACAATATGACGGCGTAAAAGGAGCGATGCGCATCCGCATCGATGACGATCGACACCAATGACATCCATATACGATTTCATTCCTAGTAGAAACGAAGATGATATTTCTCGTAAGATTATACGTAAATCGTTTCACCGAGCGAAAAGTCAATTTGTTCGCGTTTTATCGTGGCGTAAGTGTGTACAAGTGGATGTAAAATAGCAGATAATAGCGAATAAGAGCCTCGACGAAACGTTCGCCACGCACCGACCGCCCATCGGATGTTTTCCCGATCGACATCAAATTTTTGTCTGTATTGTTTATACCGGAAAGACAAAAAAAAAAACAAAGAAAAAAATTGCACGTGAAGTCTCGTATATTGAAACGTCTCTGTGTTGGCCTGCAGAATCTCAATGATCGCTTCGCCGAGGCGTAATATGACATTAGGATACTACGATACATTTTGTATTTCTTTATGTGAATATAGAAGATGTCTTCTTAAAGTCTCGAGCATAATTTACGTAAATACGGAAAATGACGCACGGATATGAGATTCTTTAACGGCACGACGTGTACAGTTGAACACGACGAATATTATTATTTCGATGCTTTTATCGTTTTAATCGTATATCGTTTATGTTTCGATTTATTCGAATGGTTCAAATCTTGACATTCATTGCAGTACGCATACGTTTAAATGAGTAAAATAAGCTATTTTAAGAGCACAAGAATGAGTAATAAGAGTTATTGATATTTTTTATGTTAATTCATGTTTATTACGGGTATAATTATGTTATACGTGTAAATTATAGAGTTTAACTTAGAGTTAATTAGTGAATGTTATCAAACAATCTGAGATCCGTATGTACACACTCGAAAATCCCACGAAAAGAACATTTTCCTTGTTTTAATTCTTTTTTTTTTGTCATTTTTATTTATGAAAAATTTATTTAATAGTTGATAATATACTTTCATCATTTCGTGACAAATTGTTGTTATTTACTGCCGTTTATGGAAACAAATGATTTAAATTATATTAATTAGCCACTAATTTTATAAGCAAAAATATATAATGACAATTACAAAATCGAATTTTATTGACCGTGTATAGTCATTGAAAATTTCTATAATATATAGTTTTCTTTTTTTTTTTTAATTGAAACATTTCTGAAACATGAGTAGTAATTAGTAATAAAAAACAATGTTAGAACTACGAAATATTTCAATCGTCGTTTTCAAAAGTACATCGCGCTTTCGGCAAGTCATTTTCCGAATGCGGACGGGTCAATCGTTCGTATAATCATGTGTCTTTGTGCATCGCACGATAAAAATTGTTGAAACTCGTTTAGTTCGATGATATATAAATGATATTCCAGTTGCATTTCATCGTTAACGAAACTCTGTTTAAGGCAACGAAAGCGTTCGTCCTTATCGTGAGCTAAATCCAGATAATGTTTAAAAAAAAAAAAGCGTTTATATATATGCGATATCATCGATTTTAGAAAAATGCTCGTTAAAAAGTGACAAAACCTACAACCAAACAAATGTTTATCTGGACTATTAATTTAGATTCAATATTTTATCGTAATAGTTGAAAACGACTTTTCGCCAGGTTGAGGATATAAAATTTATTAAATAAAATATTTGCAAGAATCGAAACTTTAAAGCCGAGCGTGTATCGGACTTGGACGGCGACTTAAATTCTTTTCACCGTCGATGGAAAATCGATGCACTCTCTCGTTAAATGAATTTTTATTCGCGACAGGTCGCGGACCCCATATACAAGTACCGAGCGTTGTAAATATTTGTGATCCGATCTGAAGACATTTACGAATGATGTTTAGCCGATTTATCAATATTTTAGTACATATACATACATACATATATATAGATATATACGTTTAAAATCGATGTCTCGACATTTACTTCGCACTCGACGTGCACGTGTAGTCATGTCAATCTCTTCGTGTACATGATCGATCTTCTTAGCCTTCGTTAATCGAAGGTTTCGTGTAAATCCGTAAACGTTATATACCTCTATAGGAAAGTGATTAGATTTTTTTTAAGTCGTTGAATAAAGATATTTGTTTTTACGAGACCTCGTTTCATTTCATCATCATCCCACCTAAATATTGTTAATTTAATATTGTTAATTTCGCTGTAAAGAAGTTTCTCCTAGATTTAATTCGATCGAAGGTGATGGCTGTACAAAAAGGGAATAATCTTAAAACGTGAATCTTTCGTAATCTTGGATATTTTATTAAAATATACATTTCGTCCAAAATACAAAAGGAAAAGATGTATGTACAGTCGATGATTCCTGTAACTTGCGCGTGTGTCCTGTGTCTGTGTCTGCGTATGTACGAGTTCGTTAAATGGTTATATTAAGATAATAACAACAATAATAGTGTCACTATAATAATATAATTATAATGAAATAATAATAATAATAATATATTAATAATAATAATAATAGTAATAATTAATAATAATAATAATAATAGACGAGATTTCTCAGTTACATGTATATATCTAACTGTGCGTCACTGGAACCGAGTACCATTTCAATGAGACGTACATTCGCTATAGATTTCGTTCGAATTTGCCCTACCATTTACAATCGTTTTATACGTCTATGATATTCGAGTTAATTACACACCGTCGATGAAAACGTCTCGACGCCATTTCTTCGAGCAACAATAGTCGTTTTGACGAAGCAGCACGCGACGCGACTCTACCATCGACGCGATACTCGGCCCGACGATTAAAAGACCGACGTTATAGTGTACGAAACTACTCTCGTGTATACTGAACGAGACCGGGTGCGTCTTACGGACGCGTATATATATATACGTTGTGAAATCAAAGCAAAGGGTGGATGATGGACAAAGGGTCGACATACAAAACGGAAATATATACGTATAATGGCAGTCGAACTTGCGATACGTTCCGAAGCTTCCTATATACGCGGAGTCGTCGGGTCTATTAGTGACGGAAACTCTCTCGCTTTATCAGTGACGCCCGACTTCAGTCTTCTCTATACGCCAAACTGACAATCGTCCTTTCAACTTGTACCGATACGATTTGTCCGGATGTACGTGTATTGCATGATCCTCTCCTTCCTCCGTTTTTTGTCTCTTTTTACGCGAGTATCGGACGTCAGTTCTGAAGGGGTAGAGTGAAACACCGTTACGGATAAAACGCACATTAAATCGCACTGAAACCCGACTCCTCGGGGACGACATTACAAGGCACTCTCAAAAGGCTTTCGCCTGCGATCGTTGCGTACGACGAATTACGCCACTGGACCGACTTCAAAGTTTCAGGCCGGAATAAGTCGCCATTAAAATTTACTCTACTTAGTTTTTTAAACGAAACCCTTTTTTTTCTCGGTATTTTCTTTTCTTTTTCGATATAAAGTGTAAAATATACGATAAATCTTTCGGTTCCAGCTCTGAAATGATCGTCGGAGAAAATCAGCGAAGGGTTTTACCGCGCGTTAACTCGGCGGAGAAGAAACATATCGAAACACAACTGCGCTTTATTCGACAATTGTGATTCTTGGTTGGAACCTTTAATTTTACATTGAGCGCGAAATATCCCAACGAACCGCATTCTACCGATTAAGAATTAGTCTTTTCGTATCGAGCGACGCTTCGACCTCAAATTTTTAGTCCTTATGTATCACAGATTTCGTTAGCAATGCCGAAACACGATCGCGACAATTACATTAATTTTGCCTTCAATTAGCTTCGTCGAACGAATAAGCCGAATCACTATTTTCAAATGGACGACATTAAATTTATAGAAAAATTACATTAAACATCGTTAACAAACAAAATTGTAAACTTGAAGATTTGTCGTCTTGCAAATATAAAAATAACCTGAATTTCAATTAAAGAAAACAAAAGTGAGAAAAATCACGCGACTTCGCTCCAGAAAAAAATCTATCAAAGTTGCGTGTACGAACACGAAACGGGACGCATTTTGTGAAATTTCAAACGACTCACTCGCAAGATTGTAACGTAAGTGAAACTTTAAAAAAAAAAAAGAATAATTAAAAAGATAATCAAACATATACGTGTACTGTTAGGTTTGAGCAGTACACGCTGCTTCTAGCGACTTCTCGTCGAATAGATCCTCCCCTTTCAATAATTGCGATTTAAATTAAACTAATATACACATTTCATGTCGAAACTACGTAAAAAAGAAAAGAAAACAATGTCGATACCAGACGCCAGCCGGACGACGCCTTACTAAAGAAGGGACACCATTTTTTTCAGGTTCGATTATGTTGCGTTGCGTGTATTTACAAATTCTTGGCGAGCTTCATTTTGTACAAACCACCGCAGTCGTTTGCAAAGCCGATGAATGACAGTTCGGATTTCGAAGATTCATCGATTCGATATCTCTACGGATTGAAGGGCTGTAACTAATCTTCAAAAGGTACTGCGCAAAGCCTTCCGAAGTAAATGAAAACGTAACGAGTTATTAATTTTATCGAACAACGGTAATGGGATTCGAGATTGTTTTGAGTCATTTTGAAATCGTAGTTACTTCAGTTCGTTCCCCGCGAACGCCCTTAAAAAAGACAAATAAAAAACGATATGTATATCTTAATAAATTTAAGAAAACCCCAATGCATACGTACATATACGTATATACATTAAGACTGGATATAAGGCTCGTATAAAACGCATATAATAAATAGATTAGCCTTTCAGGAATAATCTCAAACCGTATTCAAACCTTTACATTTTTCGCTCGAATAATAATTCTCTATCCATTAGGTACGTTGATTGATAGAAACTTTTACGGATCTATTATGATATGATGAACAATAGATATGTACGTTTACTTACGCAATTTTCAAAAATTTTAAACCGTACAATTTCTAACTTTAACTTATTTACACTAAGTTCGTCGACGTTATTGATTCTTGTTGCCGGCACGGCATACTTTTTTGCCGTAGCTTTAGAAATAAATGTACATAAACGTTGTGTATTCGTACGTATACACAAATTTTTTGAAAGTTTCAAGATTTAGTACGCACTTATTGCCGTCTCATGTATAACTTATACGATTCTTTGGAATTTATTACGAGTTTTTCAGTCACTCTAATTAAAACAATTTTTTTTTTCCACGAACGCTTTCCGCCCATCTTCTCGTTACAGACCCAGGTTTAGCGGCACGTTTCGCGGATCTTTCCACGAAATTATGACGAGAATAAAGACCGCCATTTTACGGGCCGTTTATGCAAACATTCACCAACACCGTTCGCATTACTCGGTTTCCACGATTTGTCACGGATCGTACCGGCTTGGTACATTCTTCGCGAATAAATTCCTGAACCCTTCGTTGTAGAAAGTATATTTTAGTATATTTTAGAGCGTAATTTTCGAACCTTACGTTTCGATACGAATAATGCACGAATAGAAACACGCTTGCTCACGCGAGCTATTGCCAAAATTCCATCGCTATAAATCCCTTATTTCGTAATTAAATAATATTGTATATTAATTGACTGTGCACATTGTTACGCGTAACGATTATTCCCCTAGTGGCGGAATAAACGTTCGTAGGCGAAGCACGATAAGCGCCGCGAAAGCAACCAGGATATGTATATTGTAAGCTCAAACTCGTGGTTCTTCATCCTTTTCTCCTCCTCTCGTAGAAAGAGGGAAGGTGGTAGCACGTTGCCGATTACCGTTCGCCTTCTCGGTAGTGCGTACTGTTACAATCGCTTTTTAAACGTCCTCCAGCCTATGTACTATCCTACAGATACTTGTCTTCTCGTTCCTTCATTCAACGAAACTCGAAGTCATTGATATATTCCTTCTAAGGATTTCGATATTGCTCAAGTTTTGTACATACGTAGTTCGTCTCAAGATATGGTTGGTTTTTTCAATCGTCGAATTGAAAAACGTCGTTTTTCCAAGCCCTAGGCTTCGATGCGTCGAATTCGTCCACTCGAATGGAAAACTTCCAATTTCCCAGATGCGTATAGGGAATGTGGGAAGAAATCCGATTTCTTTTTAGTCTTCGAAACGAGTCCGATTCGATTGGATTTGCCGACTTGACGCTTAAGACGTTATTTTAAGGAGCATTATGATGCTCGCGCGAGAACAATAGTTTTTATTTACAAATTACTCGCGTGTTCGTGATAATCGCAAACCTGCCAGGACTGACGATGCGAGTAATCATCGGCGGTGAGTATCAAGATTGGTTGGTTGGTTGTATGTGACGATTCTCGAACTGCGTCCGTCACCTTTTGTAAATAATGAGAGAATTATTGAAATTGAAATGTATAATTAGAAAATGCGGAATGATAAAATAATATTCATATTAATGATAGTGTTAAAATGATGGATTGAATCGATCATTTAATTACTTAATTAATAATTAATAAGGCAGTCATTGAAGCTAAATAAAATAATATTTCAGAGTATATCATTGCCTAACTTCATAAAGCAATTTAACTGAGAAAATGTATATAAATATTCGAAATTTCACGACAATCCAAAGAAAATTTACATTTTTTACTTATAAATTAAGTTTCTAATCGTCAAGTTTTATTTCTTTGTATAAGAAATAAACGCTAATACGCAGTGTTAAAGTTTATCGCTTTTATTTGAAACCGTTCATTGTTAATATTCATACGGCAATGCTGCACAACAACGTGCCCTGCCTACTAAATGGAAACGCCTTAAAAATTAATAAAGAAGCATCCTGTTCACAAATAGAATTTTACTGTAAATATAATGATATGAATTCTGCTGAACACTAAAATAACACGGAATAATTCATTTCGATTTACATCGACGGCCAAAAGTTCGGAAATACTGCTGAAAAAATACGTATTACTGATGTGTACAGGAATTGTCATGAATTTCTTCACTTATTTGGAACATAGCATAACAATAAGAATTTTTACAATGTATCCAGATATCACCGTTACGACAAAACAACCATGCGTGATCGGGATAATATCAATAAACGCAAACTTTTACAAATTCTTCCAAAATAAAAACATTAATCTTAACTGAGTGAAAACAAATTCAAGATTGATAAGAAGACAATACTCGCAAGCCAAAATAATGTAAACAAAAATCGAATGCCGAGAAAGTAAACAATGCGCGAGTAACGTAATAAATTGCTCATCGAGTATAAACTCAAATTTCGTCGATATTATCAAAACGAATGCACTGATGAAAATTCTATAGCTCATGTTACTTATAGCGGACAATCTTACTCTCAAGTTACCTGAAAAGGTTTGAGTCTGTATCATTGTAAGTAAAAAATATTTTTCTTCAGCGCCTTCGCGGTAAGTTCGATTTCTGTCAAGCGGCTTAAAAACAAAAGTGTTCGAAATCGCTCTTCCAGCAAGTTATTTAAAAAAATGTCGTACGAGTCGATATCGAAGCGTGTTGCGTAATATATATATTATTTTCGGAGCAAAACTCCTAGAAAAGTACACTACATTTTCAAATTCCAAACTTTTGGCCGGCAGTGCACTTATTTATTATTTATGTAAGTTCGCTATAAATAGCACAATTGAAACCAATGGATTTGCTAAAGGTATGAAAGAAAAATTCAAACCAAAAATTAACTTACACATTATTCAACTGCAAAGCCGCAAGTTTCTTCGACAGCCTGAGTGAGTTTGTCAAGCATCTTCTTATAGTTCGGGTAGCTTTGCGGTATGTCGATTCGATTAAAACAAGTGTGTGCTTTTGGAAGGTTCTCACTTGGCGCTTCGACCGCATGGATAGTGAACAGACGAGGTCCCGCCGCTCCAGTCGAACCTAAAATGTAACAAAAGAATATTATGAAAGTCATTACTTTTTTCATAAAAATGTCTTTATAAAAATCTGTTGAATGATTTATTAATATTAAAATAAGACGTAAAAATATTCTCCCATTAATTGCGAAATGTCATCAATCTTGTTTATTTATTTATTTACGTAAATTTACAAAACATGAATAAAACAGAAAAGAAAAGAAAAAAAAATAGATAACAGATACGCCTCTAGTGTGATATACTAGATTAAACGTAGGGAATGTGGTAGTACAAAAACGAGACTACGGAATCGAGTAAATTTACAGTTATAGGAATTTATTAATTTTATAATAAATTCAATGTATTAATTAATATCGTATATTGTATATAAGCTTCACATATTTAATTAATTCGTATCTTCAAATGTATTTCCAAAAAGAAAAAAAAAAAAAAACACAAAAACCAAAATGATAAAATGAAATGATACACGATTCTAACGTAAAGATAGTACTTTCTCGTTTATACGAGTTTCATTCTTGCGTGATAATTAGCGATTAAAGTGTAACGATCATAAATTTCCATTATTAGAAAGCATATTCCACGAGAAAGTTACGATTCGCATAATCAAATAATCGAAATTATATCACAGGTTACTCATTAATATAAAATTCTCAATAAGACATATGTTTTTATTACATTTTATTAATTATATTAAAATGTAAGTTTTTTTTTTTATTTACACAGATTTTCTAAAGTTTAACTTTTACTTTATGGCATTCTAAACCCATGCTCTCTCCTTATAATATTTTAGTCAAAACATTAAGCATAAATAATTGATAAATTAGGTATCGAAAAAGTACGTGTCGCACATGTACGGATAAAAATTTCCAAAAACTTACCCTGCAAGGCTTTAAATCCTTGTAACGGAACCCGTGAACTGCCCGTGACGAATTGTAATAGACGCGCCCGCATTTCTTCACCATATGACTCGACGATTTGCCAGAACCACTTAACGACAGATGTGTCTGGCGTGCAGTTTTTTAGACGAGTGTGTAACTTCCAATCGTTGATATCGATGGTGCCTAAACCGCCGATGACCAGCTCGAGTTCACGCTCATCGAACGGCCTTAACAACTGTGGCGGAATCAACTCGTGAAATCCTTTTTGCAACGACAAAAACTGCTGTTCAATTCCTCGCATGAAGCGATAATTGACATACACCCGAACGTATTCTTTTTTGTTTTCTTCGGTCACTGGAATGTCCTTTCCACCTGGTTTTAATTCGTGATTTCTTAATACACCGAAGCTATTGTGCTCGACGGAAAAAGTGGCATCCAGTACTCCGTCTATGCTGTTCTCTCTGATAAAATACGGCAAAAATAATTATGCGATAAATAAATGATTCGTAAATTATGTAGGTAATATTTTACGTGTTTAAAATTGTAAAAATAAAAAAAAAAATAATCAACTCACAGGATCCATGTCAAACTTCTATGAAGTTCAGGATCGACGCCTTCGATGTCACTTAGAGTGATCGCTTTATTAAGTAACATTTTGTAAAACGGTGTCGTGAAGCCTCCATCGATATGATGACCATGAAAAACCGCAATGCCTATTATTCTTCCAGCGAAATGGAAATACGACAGGTGCTCGGGATTGATGCCAGAGTCGGAATTTATTTGCAACGTGTAATTGTCATCCCTGGAATATTGGAAGAGGCCATATTGAGGGTTCAGCATTTCGTGGGACAACAAATAAAGCCATTCTCGTGCCACGCCTCCGTAATCAAGACCTTCTTCGCCACGAAACTTCACCATAAGCCTCTTTCGCATATCTTTGGGTCGCATTTTCATTATCAGACGATAAGACTCCTAAACGAAATGTCGCTCCATTAATTAAATATTGACTTAATAATAATTTTATTTTGAATAAAAATAATTAAATGGAAAGAAAATTTTATCGTAAATGCGATCAAAATTTATTAAATATCTAAAATACCAAAGAAGTAAAATTCTATATTTCATGTAAATACAAATGCCAACGAAAATTTAAATGATCATTTATAAGATGTATAAGAAAGAAAACTATTTCGTACTAACCTCAAATATTTCGTTCCTCGATACCTCTAGGCGACAATGACCACTTTGTGGCTGAAGAGCATTCAGTTCAGCTCGAAGACATTTTAATTTTGCAACCAGGTCTCTTTTATACTTTGGCAGCAATTCACTTTCCATAAGTTCTTTCGGTAGATCCGATATGGTTTGACCGTTAGGAGTGGTTGGTGTTTGTTCAGCTGTAAGGTTGAAGACGGTGAATTAAAATAATATTCTTCATTAAATTTGATCATTTTTCTTTTATATAAAAAAAGTAGATACTCACTCGATGGGGTATTATTATTATGTGTCGCACCTTCAACTCTAGGTCTTTGTTGATTCGCATACAATGGCGGGGTAGGCACTGTAGGAGTAGCTGTTGTAGCCGTTTCGTTTCTAACGACTGGTGGAGGATTGCTGGTATTGTTTTGTTGATTCGTAACACCATTTTGACGTCTAAATAAATTTTAACAATTTTAGAATAAAACGAGGGAATAAAAATTGACCACATGTGTAATTAATATATTAAATATGTGACTTACTTTAAAAAATTATTTATAATCTGGGTAGAGAGTCTAGGATCAGTGAACTGCGTTGTTCTGTTATTATGATCTACAAAATATACTCTGCCACTTTGAGTCTGTCGCATTTCCCAACCACTAGGAAGTGGACCGAGCTCTAACTCGTTTGCTGGTAAATCACGTGGAATCCGTGGATCATGCCAGGTCGAAGTTCCAGTTGGTACATGATAGAAATATACTTGTCCTTGTTGAGTTTTCCTCATTTCTGTAAATGTTTGTTAATTTATTTATTGAATGACACTGTGATCATGATAATTCTATAAAATATCTACAAAAAATCTTAAATGAAACTTTATGAATTTAATTAAATATTCATAGCAATACTTATGATGTCTACGAAACTGTCAATATTATCTACAATTCTCTTACCATAACCACGTGGTAAATCCAAGGGTTGAGGCTCTGTTCTCCTTTCATTGCCAAAGATTCCACTGTTTCGATTTCTGTTAGGCCGGCTGAGTCTACGCGTCTGCATTGGATTGGGAGTTCGGTCAAGTCTTTGATTTCCATTCGCATTTCCATTCTGTTCATCGTAAGTCCTTGGAGTCCGTCTTTCTCGCATCGACGACGAAGGTGGTGTATTCCTGGCATTTTGCTGGTTAGGCGGCGTTTGCTGATTTGTCGGTTGCGTTGGTGTCGTTCGTGGCGTATTTTGAACTGAATTTTCTCTACTGGAAATTCTGCTCTGATTACCGTCACCAGTCCAGTCCGGTGGCTGCCTAGATGGACTTTCACTGCGGACATTCAATGGACTGCCACTACCACTGGGAGAAGTTTGTTCCACGCAAGGCACTGGTGGTGGTTCAGGAGTTGTTGGTATGATAGCGTTATTAAGACTGTTACAAGAAAAAAATATTAATATATTAAATACAGAAAACAGCTTTTATTTTAATCGATTAATACGCAATGTAAATTTGGTTAAACTAATTATTAAACAAATTAAGTGTAAAAAATAAAATTCAATTTAATTTAATTTTATTCAATTTTATGCTCGGTTAGTATATAATCCATTATACTCCGTTAGACCTTATGGTGCACCTGGTACACTCTATTTTTACATAGAAAACAAGTATGTTACATAAGTACAATAGTTTCTTGAAGAATGAACTATGAGTTGAGTAATTATGTACATAATTACTTAATATATATTATTACTTAATTATATACTAAAATTATTCTTTTGCTATTTCTACACAAAATTATTATGACAATTTTTAATTTCATTTGAAGAATCCGAATAACTTTTTCTAAATAACTTTAATGTAATTAAATGTAGGAAGTTACAAAATGAAATCATACATTATTGCATTATGTAAGATCAATGTTGCATGTACGGAAGACATTTGTATTACGTATTAAAATTTTTAAATATTTAAAAATTACTTTGCTACAGTAAGACTGTCGTAATGGCAGTCAACACAATAAAATCAAAGACATCTTTGTATATGTTGAAAACTATAGAATTTGCAAAAAATTCTATTAGCAACAAACAAATTTTAATATAATATATATCTTTTAGATTCTTAAAATGACCTCACATTATGAAATGTATAGTGATTGGACAAAAGTTACATATGATGTAAATATACTGTGACATACCGACTGTTTGGACGGATCCACTGCGTGGTCTTAGTGGAATGATTGATGTAATAAAGTCTACCGTTTTGGGTCCGTCTTTCTTCCCATCCTTCAGGTAAGTCTGTTGGACAGCTCAAATCACCAAGGACGTCTACCACTGCATTGTGACCAACAGTATTGCTTATAGAGCCATTGTGGCCATCGCGGGATAATAAAGACACTACTATTTGTCCTTTGACAACATCAGTGTCTTCCGAATGAGCTTTGCTCAAATCAAGACGTTGATCTGCAATAATGAATTCAATTCATTTTTTAACATTGAAACAAATATATTATTTTACATCCAAATAAATGGTTTTTAATTACATCCTGTATCTTTAAGTCTTTGAATTGTATTTGATAGTATTCGCACGCATCCGAGAAAGCCTCCACCCTGTTTCTTATGTACTTTTCTGTGATTCCATACTGATATGGTGATTCCATCATTCTTTCCAATGTATCTAAACAAAATAAGTTGAAACGTGTGAATAAATCATGAAAAATATAACAACATTAAAAGAAATGAAACATTAACATTTATTCGTGTAAATTAGCATTCTTTAAACTTACAAATCATAATGCTGATTCCATTTTGGATCTAGAGTAGCTTTACATGTGTCAGTGTTGTGGCACTGACCTGAACCGTCAACAGTTATTTTGGCAAACGGATCCGGAAGGCCTAAAATCATTGATTTACAAATCTGAAGTATTGTTTGTGTACAAAGTGACAAATGAAAACTAAACAGGTATATGTTTAATGACTTACGAAATAAATCTTTCCTCGCCAGATTTCGGGCACACAGAACTAAAAATAAAAGCAAAAAGATTAATTTGACATTTAAATAAGTAAATAATATCTCGACTGTTCATTTGACATTGTTCGAAACGAGTCAAGAATTTAATATAAGAAATGTTTTAATGTTTAACAAATGTTTCAATATTTCTTACAAATAATCTGCAATCGTGTCAAACAAATTATTTTCACATAATTGTTATAAGCAAAATATTAATGTAGTTTATAAATACTGCAAAATGGATGCTCCTTGAATTATATAATGCAAATTAATAAAACAGCAAATATCAAGATGAGAACACGGTTTCACCATCTAAAGTCACTGGTTTGATTAAGCCTTCTTTCAGATGAATTTTAATTGACGGCTACATTAATTAAAGTTCATCTGCGGCAGAGTTTAGGGATCCAAAGTAAATTGCTGTTAAGGTGGTTATCATTGATGATTAGATTTGAACAATCATAATACTAATGGATACTTGCAAACAAATAGAAACTACAATAGTATTTAACTTTTATTAAATACTGGAAAATTTATTTTTCCAATCTTTATTAATGTCAACGCTGATGTATGATTTGAGGACAGTAGAGCTATTGTGCAAAGTTTTCTAAAAGATTTTCAAACGAGGACAGTATATTATATGGTAAGGAATATCTTTTCACAATATTATACTCTGTACGTATTATTGAATTGAACCTTTCATAAAATATCGTCTTAATATATGTAATAATAAAAAGAAAATATATTGAAAAAAGAAATACATGAAAATGTCAATCAATACTCAAATATAGTTTGACACACGATTAAGTGGATTCAATGATCAACGTCGTTAAATTAACATTTAGGCTTAGCCCTTTATATCATAATAGTAGTAGTTGATCAGTTTCTTAGAAAAAACGTCACGTATGCAACAGCAATTTGTATACGCTGCAATTTGATCTAATATCGTCAACAGATGATTAGTTTGACAATATTGTCATTTTGCTCCAAAATAATCGAGGAATCGGGGATAACGTGTCAGATTGGCCGAAAGTTTTATAGGACATATGAATCAGCACGAGTAGAAAAAATATAACGAATTAGTAAGGCTCGTCGTGCTAAAAAAGAATAAACTGTAAAAAGTGTCATTCGCATATAGTAGCGGGCGACTTGCGTCGATGAATTCCAATCGAGCGATGCATTAATTAAAGTTCAGGCACGACCAAGTTATTTGGGCACCTCGACGAAATCCTAATGACGTTCACTCCTCGAGGAGGAGGAAGGTCGAACCCGGGATCTGGCCGCGCGTAGGTCTCCGTTCCCCAGAAAACTCTCGCCGGGAGAAAAAAAAAAGATTGGGAAAAAAAGTCGACGACCTCCTGAGACGTTTTCGCGTGGGGTCTTGCCTCGCATTTTGGCCTGTGACAGGGGAGTTGCCGTAACCAACGGGTGGAAAAGGCATATGAATTCTACCTCATCAAACATTGGATATAGCGGCCATTTACGCGAGAGCAGTCACCAATTTTTCGAACGCCCCGAGAAAGGCGTCGCGAAACAGCGACGGCGCTCGAGGGTCCTTTTTGCGAAAAAGAGACGTCGAGGGCGAAGCCATGTTGAACGATGCGCAATGAAAAATATAGCGAGGGAGAGTATATAGTCGCGAAAAGAACAGGCGTAAGAGAGAGAGAGAGATATATAGACGTGTGAGGGAGATAGCGCGATGGAGAACGCGAATGCGTGTGAGATAGACAGAGAGAGGGAGAGAGAGAGAGAGGGCGACTTTCACGGATCGACTCGTTAACGAACAGGGGAAAACGGGAAAATCACTTACTTGTCAGTCGGATCTTCATAGCCCCGTTCCTCCTGCTACCTCCAGGATTCGACATTTCTCGCGCACATTTAACGCTTTGTACCGAGCGTCGGCACTTCAACTGGTAAATAAATCTGCTTCAACAACGGCGCGCGATTTGCCCCCCACAATAACGAAACGCGACTCCGAAACACACACGGCGGACCGACGGACAATTTGCAAACTCGAGTACGCGAGTTGTAATTTCGAGAGTTCGAGCGCGTTCGATTCGACTCTGTCGACTCATGGCAGCAGTAGCACTCGAGACCGGTCGGCAAGTCGATAGTTCGATCGCGAGCGTCCGCGACTGCGCGTTCGCCAAAGTATAGAACTGTATTACCGACCGGAGGTTTGTAAACGATAGAATAGTACATAAAGTGATTGAAACGTTTTTAAAAAAACATAAAGGTGGTTCTAAAGTAGAACAGTTATCGACCGAGCTTTTCAAACATAAAAGTATGAATAAAAAGGGATTGAAACGTTTTTTCAAAATTTGAGCTTTGGAAGGGTACGTGATTCTACATAACATATACAATCTTCAAAAAAAATCAATGAAATTGGTTCAAAGTTAAACGAGATTTATTTATTTTATATTTATCCGAAATAAATTATTTTTGGTGCTAGCAAAAGAAAATAATTTATTTCGGATAATTCTCGTTTAATTTTGAACCAATTTCAGCGATATTCTTTTGAAGATTGTATATGTTATGTAGAATTACCCTTCCAAAGCCCGAATTTTGAAAAAATGTTTCAATCCTTATTTATTTATACTTTTCCTGTTTCGAGGTTAGGTCGGTAACTGTTCTACTTTAGAACCTCCTTAAGGTGGTTCTAAAGTAGAACAGTTGCCGACAGAGCTTTTCAACAATAAAAATATAAATAAAAAAAGATTGAAACTTTTTTTCAAAGTTTGGGCTCTGGAAGGGTGATTCTACATAACATATACA